>WAAG01043618.1:21315-32661 GCA_013390105.1 Tichodroma muraria | reverse complement strand
TCTTTTTTAAGGTTAGTACTCAAAATCCATCTCCCATGTACTTTTTATTCATCTGCCTTGATTGTGCTTTAGCTTTTTTATGGACTCTTAAAAACACATACTAATAAAACCTTATTGGCTTTTTATTATCAACTGTCTCAACATACAAATATTGCAGGCTGTAGGGATTTTCTGGTCACTGTGAGCATGACTCTAGATTAAGTAGCAATCAATGCATTTGTTATACTGTATCTGGCAATTGATGCTTCTGAAAAGCTAACACATTTTTAGCATCATTCAGGCAATTTGCAAACATACTTCTGCCTTTAAGGGCACTCTGTTTATTCCAGTACAACATAAGAATGAAGTCAATCTGGGTAAGCTGCTATGATTTACTAACATCTTCCTTTAGCTGATGTTCCTCAGCTGGTTGGGCAAAACCCCTGCATTAGAAGCATACTGGGTACTTAGGACCTTAACTTGGTATAAACTTCTTGAAGTCAATAGGTAGGATTTAAAAATCAATGGAAGGATATGGCTCAAAAGTGCTTTTTTTTCAAAGCTATAATGGTACAAATATTAGCGCTGAGCACTCACTTACATGTAAGATCTGAGCATTGAAATAAAAGCCTACAAAAGATCTACAAGTGTGAGATGACATTGAAATCAATGCATTAAAGTCCCTAAATAGCTCATCTGATTCATCTCACCAACAAGAACATCTGATTGTCTCTAGAATAGACAGACATTTACAATAGCAGTGCTTTTCTAGCAGAGTACTTTGAAGTCTGCTATTTTAGAAGTGGTTACAGAAGGACATTAGTGAGAAAACAAGATAAATATTTTATTTTGGAATTACAGGGTTGAGAAATCATCCATAAGGATATTGCTTCCACCAGATTTCACTGATTTTGCTGAGTACACTTTGGTTGCATTAGAGGTGGGTTTGGCAGAACATTCTAAGGATGAGGAAGCAGCTGTTAAATTCACCTCGCTGAGCTAACAAAGGTGTTAATCTCTCTTTTTGGTCTCCTAATGGCACCTGACCCTTTATCATTTAATACCATCGAAGGCTCCACAGTGAAGAGGCAGCACTCTAAAGAAATTATGTCACTTAATGAACTGTTAGAAGAGTGGGTCCTGTCACAAACACAGTTCAAGTGTAGCATGCGCTGTACATCCCCAAGTCCCCAAAATAAACATACAATCCAAATGTGGATATTCCAACCACTTAAATCTTACAATAATAGAAACTACACAAACAAGACGGTGAACCTACATCATAAACAATGTTACTCTCCAGAAGTCAAATTCTCTCTGCACTAAACAGAACTGGTGCCAGCATTAGCAAAAGAATCATTGTCAACTTTTGCTGATCAGATGCCAAGGAAAGCTAGGAGATAATGATGTCTGAGTCCAGGCAGTCACACTGACTGGTGCTGAACAAATTCCCACTGCAGAGGCTGCTGTACCATTGCACAGCTCTGCCTCTGCTCAGGCCCAGGGGGCTTTTGCCCACTATTCAATCATAACTTGTGAAGAAATGTAGCAGCAGCACAGATGTGTGTACCTAGTCCTGGGCCATTGCTTGGAGAGACCCCTTTGCTAAGCACTTTGGAAACAGAAGCCCCAAAACAAACCTGTAAACAACTCATCTCTTGCTGTGTGAACTTTAAGAAGTTTTTCACCAAATTGTGCACTCAGAAATTTTCCCGAAGGCAATTTTTAAACATTAATACAGACATTTTTTCCATTTTTACTGCAACCTGAAATGTTCTTGTTATGTATCCATGGCAAACTGGGTAACAATACATTTAACATTTCCACCAAATAAATTATATTTAAATTCTAAGTATCTATATAAAATAATTATTTAAGCTCTAAACCTATAACTATTTGAGACTGTAAAACCCAAATAGGGCTTAACAATTTCAACTGTTTAAATTATTAAGACCTGCAGTTCTCAAATGCGTACAGCATCCCCTCAGAGGACACTGAACCTCCTGATCCTTTCATTCACAGATTACTTTGCCCAACAGGCAATGGTGTGATTAGAGCCTTCTACCAATGAAAAAACAGATTTGCATTTTAGCTCTGCAATATGCTTCACCAGCTTGTGCCTTCACACTTGAATTCCTGGTTCTACAGCAGGGAATGAATGTATGTTTTCCTTGTGATTTTTTGACAATGACCCAGGTCCTAGATGCCAGGCCTGATGGAATGATCCAGCCTGGAATAGCGGGTGGTGTAGCAGAGAGTGATGGAATCCCAAAACTCTTCCCAGGACTTGGAGGTCTTGCTTCTATTTAAAGCTCTCTGGAAATTTAGAGCCCTTGAAGTGGGATATTTAGGGAATGTTCAGTGAAAATTTGTAAGGCCTCTAGCCCTATAAAGACTAGGCAGTTCTTTCATTTAACATAAACATCCAAAGCATTTTTGTGCAAGCAATTACCGACTCACACTTCTCAAAACCATCACAAAAATTTCCTCTCCAAGAAACATTAGAGAAAAACAACTCTTTATTTTCATACAGAAATGGAAGAATCAAAGTTTATCTGTATTCTCAGAACTGAGGTATTTATTGTTCCACAGGAGCAAAGGTGTTCTGTGCTTTTCCACTCTGGTGCTGGATACCCATGGAAACACCACATCCTTCAACTACTTACTCTGAATGAAGTAAGGGAGAAGATGAGCTTGCTGAAAACTTAAGTCAGATTAGGAAACTTGAGTCAGATTTTTCTGACAGAGGAAATCTCCCCTGGGTGCACATCTGGGGTGTCAGAACCAGGGCTTCAGCACTCCGCAGGATGTGCTTGGTACTTGGCATGATTGAGCTCTTAGTCATAAAAACATATTTTACATACAAAAATACAGCAGATGTCCTTCCAAAAATCATCTCTGAAGTGTTATTCCCTCTCTTTAGGTTTTATACATTCAGGAACAGACAATTGAGATATATTGTGAACAGTGCAAAATACTGTTTTACATTTCTTAAACCACGTGTTGTAGTACCTTTAAGCGCCGGCTGAAGGAAAGGCTGAGAAAGGTTTGATCCTCAGAGTAAGTCTGGTCCAAGTCGAATTTTGTTTAGCGAGTTGTAAACAAATGTCATAGAATGCAGAGGATCCTCTCATTTCTTTCCAGCTAAGGTAGTCTCAAACACATCAAGTCCTGCTTTCAAGTGAACCTGAGCTGAATTGATGCTGTTCAGCACCTCTGACAGGGCTGCTTGAATGGTCTCATTTGACTGATGTAGTTTGCAGTGCTCCAATGCCTCCAGCAGTACTGAAAACTGGCTGGTCCTGTCATCCAGTCTGTAAAGAATATTTCTGAAAGAGAACAATGGAGAGAATGGTAAAATTTTTACTCAAAAACAATCCATCAGATGCCATCAAGAAACCCTGCAAGTATCAGACACAGCTTACAGATGATAAATATTATGCACAGTAAAACTGACCCATGGCAGATTGAGAGACAAATGCATATTTATTATGCCTCTATAAACTGAATCTATTCACTGAACTCTGTGTACTTACATTGGAACAGTTACTAAATCCATCAAAGTCTCACATTCCTCTTTGACCATTCAAGATTTTATTCAAAAGCATGAGCCTAGACCTATCACACCCCTCATGAAGGATTTTGTATCTGAGATGAATTCTATTTATTCCCCTCTAATAAGAGTTTGGTTATTGCTGTGAACCTCAGCACAGGCTTTGTTTTTGTTTTTCCTATCTGCTCACGTTATCTATTTCACAGTTCAGAGGTGAAATTCCAGCTGCATTGAAGCCAGTGGTAAAATTCTCCTTGCGTTCAGCAGAGACTTTATTTCATCAATAATCCTTTGTGGTTTTGGAAAAGAGTAACCTATCTTTAATGTCCCATACTAGAGGAAAGAACAGCACACACAGCTAAACCCTTGTGAAACAAAATCTGTGTTTCCAGTAATATCTGCAAAAAAATTTTAATGGTTTGTAGAAAAACAGATGCAAGAGTACTGTGTGATCCCTTGGAAATGTTATCTGTGTGAGGTGTGGAAGGCTTGGAATTCAAAGCCAGACAGTGATTTTAATGGGACTCTTTGAAGAAGGCTATAAATGTTATCCAAAAACAGGTGTAATCATTATACTAATTAGAAGAGCACATAAATATCACAAATCTCCACCCAGGAGCTCCTTTGATTGCAAACAGAAGTGAATGAAATTTGAAACAGGAAAGTTACAGTGATTTGGTGCAGGACCTTATCATTAAATACAGGACAGGTGTTCAGGGCAGGGGAGAAGCTGTTTCATGGAGAACCCAGCAAGAAACAGGACAACTCACACACTCTGTTAGTAACCTAATGGCACGACAGAACAGGCCAAATGGCAACCCCAAATTAGTAATAAAACTGCCAAGTTTATTTACAGAAGATAGATGAACACAAAAGGGCATCATTAGATGAATCACCTAACTGCAACTCTGCCTGGGGGAAAGGTAACAAAGTAGCCCAATAAATGACACCACAGAACACACAGTCTTTTGCCATGTTTTTCAGCTTTAAAAAAAGTTTTGAATGAGAGGCCATTTTTTTCAAAGATATGAAATAACTCCTGTCCTCATAAGGCAGTTTTTCAGACTATGCTTTTACCCCCCAATATTGGGCATACATCCAAACCCAGCAGTGTGCAGAAGGAATGATGAGTTTTTCACCCCCTGACAGCAATACATCCAGACAGTTCAAGGGGTCTGCAATGCAATGCATTGGAGGTCTAAACAGAGGAGGGAAAGGGTTTGAATCCAGCACTGCAGCAGCGAGACAGTTTGAACTGATCAGCACGTCAGATCGTCACTGACACAGACCACTTAGACAGAAACAGGTCGGGAGCACGTGCAAGAACAGCTCAGAGAGAAAGCCCCATCAAGGGGGCAGAAACAGGCAGATGTGGCAATAACCTCCTCATCTTGCACTGCAGCAGCCACAGGACAGCCCCCTGCTTCCTTAGCTCGGAGGTGATGCTGCTGTTCCCTGACTCTGGCGCAGCTCATACTCAAAGGTGACTCAAGTTACCTCGTGGACTGTCCCAAAGCAGTCTCTGTGACACAGTAAATGAAAACTGTGTATGAACTGTCTATGTTGAGAACCAGATGAATTCTTGGTTGGTTGGTTTTTAAGGATAGGCTGTGCTATGGGAAATACTGCATTTTTCAAAGCAGGGATTGATTTTGCTCCCTCAGTTCAGGACTCCTGCTGAGATCAGTGCAACCAGAACCAGGCTTTTGAAGAACTCTCCTCTATAGCTCCTGTAGTTCACAGGGAGAAAGAAGCCTGCTCACAGCCCCTCAAAAACCTCCAACAGCAAGGACAGTGCTAGAGATAATCACATCTCTTTCTACCCTCAGGAGAGATCTGGCTGCTGGTGGCTGGGAGAGTTTGAGCTGGAATTCTACTCCAAATGCCTACAACACTGGTGCCCTGATCTGTTGTGTTAGGATCCCTCTATTCCTTTAGGTCAGCTTATAAAAACATCATAAGACAGCAACTATCAGCAGAGCAACACTGACTTCAGACTGCCAGAAATGACTCTAAAGAGAGTATGGTCTGAAAATTGGAACATTTGGGGACTACTGAGACAGTCTGTTCCTATTCTGCAGTGAACAGGAGCAGACTTCATGTCCCATCATCAAATGTGCTCTTCTAAACAAGGCAGACAAGCTAAAAAAGATGGTTTACCCTGACATATAAGGGTGTTAACATAGTTTAAATCTAATGCTGTGATTTTGGAATCACTGGTGACTCCACAGTAAATACACAGGCATGAGATCCAAGTAAAATCAAGTATTGCTAGTCCACCCCACCTGAATGCAGGGCTAATTAGTATCTGATGAGAACTCAGTTGTTTGATGAATGAGACAAGCAGTCTAATGTCATAATTTTAAAAGAATAGCTTCTGAAATAGTAATATGACTTCAGAATAGCTGATTACATAGTGCGACAGAATCTCATTTGTATTTTTATGTATGCAAATAATAATAAGTAACATAATACAGCACCTGTTTTTTTTTTCAAATTTTCTGCTAGGAGTTCTCACTGGGATCTTGTATTTTCCAATTACTTATCTTTGCTTGGCAAGCCATGCCACCTCTTTGTCACATAAAATAATTTCTCTCTTTATGCATGTTCATGAGAGTCAATTTATATGAGTTTACTTCTTATCTCTGTTGAAGCTTCATCAAATGAAAAAAATGGTCAGTTCAGTTTATTACTTCCAAGCCTTTACAAGTCAGAAAAGTGTTTTCATTAGAGATTACACAGGGACTGAAAAATAAACCCCAGCCATTTCATTGACACAAGGTATCACCATGTGCCTACAACATGCAGAATGATAGCAAGAGACTTTAATTTACACTGTGAAATTCAATTACTTAAACATTCCTTAACACAAATTGGTTTTGCAGCCTACACCTCTAAAACAACAATTCCAGCCTCTGGCCTAATTGCTTAAGTATCTACCTTCATCTTTAACTATTTTATCTTATAACTATAATTCACACAGTCAGCCTGACCCCCACAAAACAAAAAGACACTCCTAAACAGAAAACTGCAATACATTATTGATGACACTGATGAAATTACAATACACATCATTCATCCTAATGGGCTTGTTTCTATGACACATCCCAGTGACCTGCAAAGTGTAACACTGAGGTAGAAAACCTAATTAATAACTTCAAGCAGTACCACTGAAAGAGATAAAGGGCTACAAACAGCCTTAGCAAAATAAAGAAACTATAAACAGAACCTCTTCTGTAACTTTTAGACACCCTTGGCAGGCCTAGGAACACAAGCACTCCTGATCAAAACAATGTCATCAAATGCTACATAACCACAAATAAGGAGGTACTGTCACACCCACCAGAACAGAAGGAAATGGACAAATTCTTGAATGACAGGTCACACTAGAAATATATGGACTTTAACACAACTTCAATATTAGAGCAACTGGACAGTACAAGATGAAACAAGATTACCACATACATTATTCTTGTCACAAAAAATGACTTTTTAGCTTACAAGAAAATTTTGTCTGTAGGTAATGTACAACACAGGAAGAATTATTCAGGCACAAAGTGACTCCTATCTAACAGCTCACATTTGAGATTTTGGGAAGTAATTATTAAATCATTAGGACATGATGGTAAGTCTACTGTCCCACATGAAATGAGTGCAGGTTTCCTCTGTGGAATCACAGGAAAACTGTTTAGAAATAAATGCTGTGGGTAGCCTCTGTCTATTCCAGTTATAATGCAATGTGCTATGACTTCAGCATCCTCACAAACTCAATTTTATAATTCCCTGAATTGTTTTTTCTTGTAGTCTCCAAGGAAAAAGAAAAAAAAAAGAAAAAAGAAAAGCACACCAGAACAAGAATTCTCTGAACTTCCCTTTCTCCTGATACTATTCAATTTTGAATGCACTTTTCTTAAATTTAGGAGTCTGTTTTCATTCATGTTTGTAAGACATAAAATATGATTACTTTGGTAAATAAGTAAATGAACTCTAATAACAATATTTACATGTTGGGACTGCCAGTTCCATACAGTGGTTATTCATTATAGGACATAAAAATATCACAAAATCTTCTTCCCAGGAACAGCACAAGAGGATTTATACTGGTTAATTTACACAAGTTTGCACCTCAGAAATTTTTGCAGTGAACATGCAGAAAGTTTCCTTTCTTCCTCTGGGATCCTTATCTTTTGATCTCCAATGGTTCTTCTCCTTCCCTCTCTTCTTATTTTTTAAACCTTTTTGATACCCACATGCAGTTTTGTTATCTTACCTATTTTATTTCACAGCAGCATTGTGGCAGAAGGTTTATAATTATAAAAATATAGCTGCTGGCCATGTAAGATTAGCTTTTATCAGGAGGAAATATATGCCCTGGTGAAGTGTCATTACATGTCATTAGAGCTGATCCAGAGAGGAACCCCCCCTTTTTTTTTTTTTTTTTTTTTTTTCTGCAATCTTATTCCAAGCTGGACTGGACGCTGCCGAGTCGCCAGCTCTGGGGCCATGGGATGGAGCATCACACACGTGGCCAGGGGAGGTGGGGATGTGGCACCCAACCACCCAGGGCAACACAGCTCTAAGTGTCACCTCTCCTCCACTGCCCTGAGTCCCCACAAACCCAGCATGTCATTTTTAAGGATCCTCTGCTCGTAATATGTTGTTCCTAGCTTTTGTTTCCGACACATCCTCTCCTTTTTTGAAGAGCCATCAACTGCCTTCCCTCGGTGCTCTCGTTTACAGGCTGCAAATGGTTCTACCAATGTATATTCCAGGAAGTGATAGATTTAAAATCATGTGCACTCCAGAGGTGAGTGTCTGCCTGAAAGGGATGTATTTGCCTGTTATCAGCAGTTGATAAGCTGCAGGTAATCGAGATATCAAACCCAAATAAAGTCTAACCAACTGAAAGGCATTTCAAAGGCATCGATATGTGACAGTGGTAAACCAGATAAACTCTCTCCCTGCTAGACACAAATTTATCTTGCATAAAAGACAGGCATTGGGACACCTCTAATTGAGTCAATTATGGCAAATGGAGGTTGTGCATGAACAGAATCCCGTTGGGACATAGGACCAGAAAGAGGTAATTATTCCAGGTTTGACTACATTTCTGAGAGGTCAGTTTTAAATAGGGCTTCTTTAAAAAATTAATCCTGATTTTGGCAGCTCTGTGAAGTGTCTCAATGCTTGGCTTGACTGCCTGCCAAATAAACAAAGGGAAAAAGAAAGGAAAAAGAGAAGCCAAATGGGAAGAGCAGTGGGTTACAAGATACATTATCTTTTATTTCCCTACAGTTCTCTTTAATTACAGTACTTTTTAAAGGTAAGGGGTATACTGTGCTGAAACACACTAATCTCTCACTGAAGGATCACTAAAGCTTAACCTAACCCTAACTCTAGCCTAAGTTTCAGCTTGATGCACCTTGACAACTTTAAATCTTTGTGAGGGCCTTGAGAGCACCAATACCAGATTCCAGGGCACATGTACGAGCAGCCAGAACCCTAAAGAGAAAGCAAAAGGTCTATTAAAGAATTTAAGCAAAGAAAGGTTGCTTGAGGACTATTTCATGACCAAAACTCAACGTTCACAGAAAACATTCACTTTCATTTCTGTTCTGAAATATGTAAGGAAACTATTCTTTTGATATATTTTCTGCCAACAGAAAAGATTGACATAAAGTAGAGCTAACAATGCTAAGCTTGATTTTCTGATAATAGGACAGTGTTCTGCAATAGCTGAGAAAAAAATGAAAAACTGAATCTATGACAACCTGTACCCAAACTTTTTCACTTTTGTTAAATAAACAGTATTTATATCATTTTCTAATTTTTGAGACTTTTGATAGCAAACAGTGTCTAGTATAATATATAATAACCATGAACAAATGGAAGGTGGCAACTTGAGGCAAATGGCAGATCATAAGAGGACTGATGTTCTGGAACAGCCTCAAATAAGAATAATGGAGATAAGAAGCCTGACCAGCTTAAAGGCCGAGTTTGAGAAAAATCAGGCTGCAATAAAGTATCTATTTGCCAGTGCTGAACATCAGCATTACCATGCACTCACAGTTTTTCTCACTCACTGAAAATTTGCTGTGTTTAGGAGCTTATTTCTTTCTTGCTTTGAAGTAAACAGGACCAGTAGGTAAGGAGAATCCAGTCTACAGCTTCAACAGTACAGCATGACTGCACAGAAGTGAAATAAAAAAACACAAACGGGATGCATTGGTTCTTCAGAAGTTGCAAGTCACTATTTATCACTACTAAAGAGCAGTCCTCTAATTAGGCATTATTTTCTCTAGGGTTTTACAGAAATTAATTAAGCAACTTCATGTAGAAATTCCTGAAGAAGCCACAGAACCTACTATCAGAGACTTTGCCACAGAGCTGCCAAACCCTGTATGCAGCTGATGAGAGAATGATATTTAGCCCATGGAGATGTAAAAATGCCTTGAAAATCCACCAGTGCTTTTCCTGTGGTTACTCAGAGCAAGGACTTAAATTTATACTTAAAAGAGTGATGATGCATTGAACAAAATTGATATAACTGTATTTTAAAATGTTATTTGCTGGCAGCAACTGATATGAAATATTCTTTGTTAAATTTCAGATAATGTAGCTGCTTGTAACAAATGTAAGCATGTTGTTCTTTGAATGATTTATGCTACATTTGCTTTTCAAGTGAAAGAAACATATGTTTGTGTGAATAATTTGGAGGAAACTATCTGTCTTTTAAGGATGTCTCAGTCTGAAGCACTCGAATTCAAAGCAGATGTGCTACTATTTTGAAGAATTTGAGGGAAGTGAATTAATAAAATTATTTCCAAATGGCTCACAGCTGATGTTCTGATGCCTTCATAGGGCTTTATATTTAGAAATCATGATTAGAAATCATCTTCCTCCTAAGGAGGAATCCCATTCCTAAACAAAGCAGCACGCAGTGTCCAGTGCTTAATGCAGGGAACTGGCTTGACCTTGATCTCCAGTTCTGATCCTGACTGGGTTTATCACCCTAAATAACTCTGTGCCATGTGACATGAGACCATTACCACAGGTCATTATCGTAAGAGTTAACGAGGGATAAAAGATTGTGTCATAATACATAATACATCTTTAAAGAAAGGCCTAAAGTTATATCATTATTACCTTCAGTGGCAGGTACACACACAAAATTAACACTTCTTTTAAGTTCCAGTTAAGGTAATTTTCCTGTTAATGATCTCATCAACACATTTCTAAGCTCTATTGCCTGGGTAATATGTTAGTGGGGGAATATTGCATATTAACTATTTTCCCAATGAATTCCATTTATTTTTCTACTATATTCAAGAAGTGTTCTTGGCTAATATTTCAACTATATGAGTGGTTCTTAGCTGCCATGATCAAAAATGTGGATTCATATATTTCTTGGATCTAAAAAATGTTACCAGTCCTACTGTTTATAATAAAGATAAAATAATGTATAAAATATTAAGTTTCTGTCATATTTAATAAATTATTCACAATCTAATACTTTGTATAGCTTCCTGAGATCACAGTAGATCTTTTCTTTTCTGTAACTAAATATTCTTGCCCTATTTAGCACCATAAGTGCCAACCAAGCAAGATCTGCCAGCAAGGGACACGGAGTGGAGCTGCATCCTAACCACAAGACTTGCTGGAGGTTGGCATGAGAGCTCTGAGCTCACAGAACAGCTGTGGCAGGGCTTTTACAGTCAGCAGAACAACTGCTGTGAAACAGGCTAAAACATCCAGGAAGGACACATACTAAAATACGTGGCATTTTAAAAAAACCAAGAAATATATGAATCCAC
>WAAG01043618.1:0-21247 GCA_013390105.1 Tichodroma muraria | reverse complement strand
TAAGACCTTGCACATTCGTGGGAAGCATGAGGAATACTATTCCCTGGACACAGTCTTGTCTTTAGGACAACTAATGCTGGGTTAAATTAAAATATAGCAAAATTTACTGGATCACAAACATAATGGGTCTGATGTATTGTACAGAGAAAACTCTGCAAGTATACAAATCAACCTAATTAAAAGGATGGAAGAAAATCCATGAGAAGTACATAGAGCAAGAATAAATTAATATACGTAAAACCAGGTTTCCCTTCATATCAAGGAAGTGAGAAATCTGTTCTCAAGCCATTATATAATCCCTGATTACAGAGGTTTTCTGCTTTTGCAGGTGTAATGAAAAGATTTTCATGCTCCCTGTTTAAATAAGCTTTAAAGTCTGCCATAATTACAGCTCTGCAGATGGCTAATTCAGTAGTATTTATGCAGCAAATGCTCTTTAAATAGTAAAAATTTACAAGACAACAAATACAGTCATTAATTCGTGGCCATTACATATATCAGTGATTCCAAAGGAAAAAAAAAAATCTCAATTGCCACTCAGATGGATCAGGTGTTTTGAGTATGACTATCACTCACTTTATTGCATCTCCTCAGTATTAAGAAAGGGCATAATTCAGCATCGTTATCAGGCATGAGAAAAATAATAACCATAGCAGGAATTTGCAAGAGCATTATCAGCCTAGTAAATGCTACTGGTGTGTGCTAGGCTAAATGTGCTGCTCCACACTAACAATTGCAAAAACTACAGCCACACTGCTCAAGCACTGTAAAGTTCAAAGGAGTAAGGCAAAAGAAAATAGGAAGGCATTTTGGGTGTAAAAAATAAATTTGGACAAATGCTTATCAGAAAGAAGGGAGCTGAAGAACAAGTGCAGAACTGAGAAACACCAGAGAAGGATTAGACAGGGAAACAAGTAATGCCACTGTTCATAACTCCATCTATAAGCCATGAAAAAAATCATAGAGGAAAAGATGCAAACTATGGGGGTCAAAAGTCAGGTAGGAAATCCTTGCTGTGTTGGAAGACAAAGATTCATTTATTCTGACTGCATGGCAAAATCTGAGGTACCCTATTCTACAACCAGAACACAATACTTTCCTTGTCCCCCCATATAATTCTAGTACTGTATTTACAAATTGCACATGGCAGATAATAGAGACAGAATATTATCTACTGCTGCCAGCGAAACATGAATTATTTCAGTATTTTTCACACTAAGGATCATTGACACCATATCAAATCACTCTCTGCTCCACATAATCCAAAGCAGAACAATAAAAATACTCCATGTATTTGGTTCAGGTCGGTCAAAAAACATCTCAAATATTACTACAAAGGAGACAGGAATGTTTTCTACTTGAAGTCATAAGCGAAGAATTCAAAATGAAAAAAACAAATCTCCAGAGTTTATACAATGAGACAGAACTACTGTCTTCGGTAGAAGCTCTGGGCTAGAGTTTTGTTTTATTTTGCAGGTGACATTGCACTCCATATTTATGCATGTTACTGTGTAAGATTAGCAGGATACCTGCATCTTTAGTGCTTGTCCTCTGTAAATCCAATGAGCATCTTATTTACACATGGAGATATAATAAGGTCTTTAATTTTCCTACTAAACATATCTCTAGAAACTAGATTCTTATGTGTATTTTGAAACCTGAGAATATGCTGCTGTCTTTATTTCAGCAAAGCAGAAATAAATCCTGTAGAATATACACGTCAGGAATGTACATAACAAATCTCAGAAATCTCTGAAAGGAAAGTATTTGTTCTGGTGAACAACACACACTTGAGTGGCACGAGTTTGGCAGCAATGCAAGTTGCCTTTTTTGAGTGGTACTAAAACCACCTTTTGACTGTTCTTTTATTTCATTATGTCAAATTCAGGGTGCACAATCTATCTTCGCTTACTGCCGGTATTTTGTTCAGTTCATTAAAATGCACCCAATTGTTGTAATTCTTTAGCCCAATGAAGTGTTAACGTCACACTTGGGTATCCGTGATGGAAAGAAGCAAAAGGAAGAAGTTTAACTGGTACAAATGAGCAATAAAAACTGCTGGAGGTCTTTGCTGAAGACACAGATTGCTTTCAAAGTCCTTGCTTTTCACCTACTTATTACTCAATTCACTCAATTACATCTATTAGACAAAGCCCAATCACCCCTGTAACAATTCCATAAATACAGGTGGCAGATGCATAAAGCCTTAATGGACAGGATAAACTTGGCATGCTAAGATAAAACTTTTAGAAAAAAGATTTTACACAAGTTGACTTTGATTTTTTTTTAAGAAAACTGTTGAAATAACTGTCAGTCAGGACATAACTGATCCTTAGGTCCATTAAGAATAAAACACACCTAAATGGAGCAGAAATTACAAACTTAGCCCTTGTATGCCTCTTTTTGACTTTAATTTTAAGTACTGAAGACATAAACTGTGATTTTAATTACTCTTTTAAGTTTGAAAATTTTGGGGAAGCATCCCAGGGGATTCTAGGAAATTCTGCATACTTATTACTGGATCCATCCGGTATCAAAAGCACCCATCATATCTAAAAATTAGACCTGGACCTGAAGAAATGTGACACTTTCATGAGACTGGAGATCTCCCTGCAGCGAGTGTGCCATGCGTTATCTATATCTATCTACATTTACTGCTTTATCTCATTTTTTTCAATATTACTGTGCATTGAAGAGCTCTGCCTTTCAACACAGGGAGAGGCTCTCTTTGAGTATCTAAGGAGTGCACACACAGACCTGACAGATACATCAGGCTGACAGGCTGCCAGAAGCTCTGGGGATCAGCAAATATAAGAAGTACAAGAAAATATACAAGGAACAGGGAGAAACCCTCTTACTGAGCCTGGGCAAACACAGGATTTGAACTCAGTATTTATGAACACCAGGAAGATCCATGCTGTCTTGCTATCCCTGATACTGGTGTCAGTGTTTTGGTTGGTATTTCTGTAGAGGGAAAAGCATGCAAAAGCATGACAAGACCAGTATTTATGGAATCTTTTTATGGCTCTGGTGAGGCTGACCACCTCATGGAGAGGACAACATGCTTGAATTCTCTTTTTTCCCCTGTACAGTGCCTAAAGTAACAGAGCCTCTGTTCTTACATTGACCTTGTAGATGCCACTGCTGTGTAATCTATGAGTATTACCTTTAGTAGCAAAATATGATCATCAGAAAACACAGAAATGTTCCACAAAAGTATACATTACAAGAGTAGAAAGCAAGAAATGGCTAAAGGTAAGAAACAAACAGATTTCTACTGATTATTCCATTAAAATTGACAAATTATAAATCCAAATAATAATCAGTATTATGATTATGCTATGAGAAACAAAGAGAGATAAATGAAAAATACCAACATTGATCCTATTTTATTCCTAGACATTTATTCTGGAAATAGAAAATCTACCCAGGGTTACCACCGGGAATCAAAGAAATATTTCAGGTACAATAAAACTCAGCAATTTGCTCCTAACCCCAAACTGAGCCCCAGGGTAACTTTTGCAAAGCAGGATATTCCTCAACCTATTATTTTTCATTCTGCCAAAATTTCTGGAAGAGACTAAAATACCCTGATTAAAGCTGTACTTGTATATATCCAGCTCAGTTGGAAATAGGGATCGTGGGGAAAAGGTGATGTTATCAAATTTGCACTTCAATGTCAGGAAGTCAGGTAGGAGGGATGAGCATCAAAACTACAGAATTTACTGCATTGAACAACCTGCCAATGTCAATCATGATTACTTAAATTTAGTCAAATATCCTAATCCAATTATTTAAAAAAATAGTAATTTGAATTCTGCCAGTAAGTTTGATTATATTATTTCTCATTACAGATGCATAAGGTATCAATTATGCCCAAATATTGCCCTATGACATTGATTGGAATGAGGCTTTTTTTTTTTTAAGTACCAATATACAGTAAGAGACTCCAGCTATGGGAACGTGTGCAAACTATAGAAAAAAAAAATGATGTATAAAAGATGCATCAGTTCCCCTGTAGTGGAGAAGCACAGGAAGGTTGCAACACTCCTGCAATAAAAAAAAAAAAAAAATCCACCTTTCTTTTTAATTCAAGTTCTAGGACAGAAAACATAGTATAGATCCAGAGAGCTGTGAATTAGGACAAACACAAGGCTAAAAATGATGCCTAAAACTTCAGCAAATTTGTCAAGTGCTTTGATTGAGGTTGAGAACATGAGTCCAAATGGGTATACAGGAAGCAATCATTTTTTCATGAAGAATACGTCCTTTACAGTGCACACAAATTCTTCCTTCAGAAGGCTGTAAATTACAGTATTTATGGAATCCTAATGATCTAAACACAGTTGGAGCCTGAAGGTCAAGGCTGCAAACTGCATCCTAAATTTCTGTTTACAGATGAAGCACAGTATTTATTGCTGTACTGCTAGTGCTGCTATAGTTAAAGGGCTGCCAGCATTTCCATTATAAACCACTATTTCAGGGGTTTATAACTTGCCTATCAATCTTCTGACTGGGATGAAACATGGCATACAAGGTCCTGGCTGAGACTGATCTTTTTGTTTGTTTTCTTTACCAAATGACAAAAAGAATAAGCTTAAGGTTTTACAAGCAAAAGAAAAAAAGTATCAGGTTTTTCAAGTATTTCTAGTGTTCTCAGGACACAATTATAGCTTCAGAGTACAAATACATTCCCATAACTTCATAAACTTATAGAAGGACTTTCAATCCCTAAAAAATGAAAAATAATCTAAACAGGATTTATAGTTAGATGCTTTTCATTTTTTAATTAAGCAAACGTACTTCAGATTTTAAATGGCAGCAAAGGACATCAGCAATCTAACAGTGTCCTTGATTCTCTTTATCTGCGTAGATTTACCATTAAAGGTAACAATTACACACCTTGGCACCGTACAAAGGTTGTTATTCTTCTTAAATGAACATCTAAATGATGATACACAAGGTGTCCTTTACTGTTGTATATTCCAGATGATGTCAGGTAAAATTATTCAGAGTGAAATCAAAGCCAATGTTTTCTCCTAGACTTTGAAATTTTGTACTGTTAAATCTTGTATCAAATTTAATTAAATTGGAGGGCAACAAGTACAAAATTTTCACTTCCACAGTGTCTACTTTGCCAGTGTGAAAGTACTTTTGCCCTGTACTAAAGTACTGTGGAGAGCAGGTGAAAAATTTGTTACATTATGTTTGCATATTTAGAAATTACATTTTGGTAAATAACAAACTTAATGGAAGCACTGCAAGAATTGAAATATTAGAAGACCTCAAAAACCCTCTCCTTATAATCTTAAGTTTTGATATAATTTACTTTTACAAAAAAAGAAATGGGCCAGATTCAACAATGTTGAATGCTGCTGTTGCAATGCAACACATACATATTACATTATTACTAAACAGTTTTATGGCTCCTTTGCAACACCATACCAGTTCAGACACGACAGACAGCACTGTTAAACCTGGAATATTAGACTTTATCTAATCCCATTTTGGCTTATTTCTTTATGTTATAAATCCAGTCACAGCAGGAAGGAAGTAAATTAGCCCCTCCTCAAATGTAATTATTCTATTTTCTTTACTACAGCTGTAGGGCTTTTATTCACTGACACTTTTCAGTTCCCCATAACTACCTTGCTTTTTTTTTTTTTTCCCCTTTGCTTCTGTTAAAGATGACTGCATTTGTTTTATGTCATTGCTAATAATTGGAAGAATCCCTCCTGTGGCTGGAGCTTTCTGCTTTCCTTCCCTACCTCTACCATGTGTCTGTTTGATGGCCAGTTTACACGTCCACTTGTATGAGACATTGGATAATTTTTCCCATCAACTGAAATCAAAGCACAGTTCTGCTACTTTAGCTGGTTCTGGTGAGAGATACAGACCTGCAGACTTCTTTCCTAGAAAGTAAAAGATGGGATGACTACGACATCTTAAAACCAGCCTGGGTAGTGCAGCTGAATACATAGCAGAGAATAATTCCAAGCAGAGAAAAGATGTTATGAACAGTGACTGACTCAGGCCTCTTCATTAACTGGAATGGACGGCCTTTAACTCGCTGAAATGCATCCAGGAATGCTGCTATATAATTAAATATGTTAAACAATGCTACGGAGTATCTTGCATAATTCTGAAGCTTCAGTGAACTGTACAAAGTTTTAAATAAAATATAGGTGGAGCTTGTCAAGCAGTATTAGACTTCAAAATGTTTTCTTCTTCTGAAAGCTTCCCGTACCATCTGACACACGTTTCTGCCACGCTGCCTGGGCTGCCATCACACTGTACGCCTTGTTAGCAGCAATGTCATGACAGAAACGCTACAGCGCTGCATTCTAATGACCCCTTGCATTGTAAGGAATTAACGTTTTCTGCAGAAAGGATGTGATAGGAAAGAAATAGCTTTAATTTTGGGTACTCACGGAGGTTTTCTTTTTAAAGACAGTTCTGCAAACCAAGCACTGGTGAATACCATTTCAGCTCAGCTACAGAACGCGTGGAACACGGCGTACCGTACCTGTAAAGTCCTGGAGGAGCTTGATGAACCAGGAAGCTTTTCTCCAAGCCTTGTAGCACATCATTGAGCATCCTGACTCTGACGGGGGCTCTCTCCTCGGGGTCATTGGCCGGGCGCATCTCGTCCGACTGGAACAGCTCCGCCGTGTCCCTCAGCCGCGCAGCCGCCGCCAGCAGCTCAGGGACCGCTTCATCACCTGGGAACAGGGACAGCAAGACAGTCACCAGTGATTCACAGACCACTTATTACTCTTGCTTCCAAGTCAAAATTAATAGCCCAATTAAAACCTGAGACTCTTTTTCCCCTGTGAGCAGCACGGAATGGGTCAAGGGAAGCCATAGATCATTCTGTGTAACCTCTGATCTGTTTCTCAGAGATCAATTTGGGCTCTGATGCTTTGAGATCTAATAAGCTGTGAGGAATGATTTTTGGGGTACAGCTTGAAATTTAGCGTTGGAAAAACAAGCATGCAGGAAGAACTGGTTATAAATCAAGAACTACACCATTTTCTTCTGAGACTGAATTTATTCAATGCCATTTGATGCTGTTGCTCTTGAGCCTGAAAGCCTGTGCTTGGATTCCATAATGACTTCTCTATAGAATATCGTAATATGCAGTTTAATTGAATTTGATTCAACATTTTAGAATCTTAGAGGTTAACAGCAATTGTAAGAGGGTATGTCAAATTGCTCTCTTAATCACTTAAGTCATATGCCAATGAGCCAACTTTAATTGGTATCCTAATGCACATTCTAATCCAGTCAATATTTCCAAAACTTTTTAAACTTGGAGTGTTAACTATTGCTTTGTTAGCAACCTCACTCAGACAGCAAAAGAATAAAAGCCCGCAGCACCAAGGAGCACAACATTATTTCAGTATTTCCCTGTTCATAGTGCAGAAAGAGAAATGTGAATCGGAGCACTGTGAATGTGCAGCCTCCTCCCACCTGCAGTGCAGGTGAAGAGTGTGGCCTCCTTCCCCAGTGGGTGCACGGACCACCCTCATCTCTACAGGCACGTGGAGAGAGAAAGCGGAGCCTGAACCTGACAGAAAGTCAAAAGCAGTATCAGCCAGCACAAACATTTCCAGGATGCAGAAATTATCTTTAAGGCCAAGATTCACTTCGCCTATTGACAAGAAATCCAACCATCCTTAGATCTTTCAAATAACGCCTTAATCAACATAAACAATGCAGCTCTAGGAGCTGTCTCATCTCTACCTGAATGTGCAAACCTCAGGGAGTTCTGTACCTTAGTGACTGAGATAATTAAGCCAAGAAAGTGGTTCAGGACTCAAGTTCAATGAATTTTCAACTTCCTTGTCTAAGATACACATGGAAAAATCTCAAATAGTAATTGGGGAACACTGACATGGTTTAACCTCAGCTGGCAAGTAAGTACCATTGCAGCTGCTCACTCACACCCACTGGCTTCCCTGATGGAACGGGGAGAAGAATCAAAAAGTTAAAACCAATGGGTTGAGATCAGAACAATTTAATAATTGATATATAATGATGATGATCATAATAGCAACAGTAATAATATAGCATCAAAAAAGGAGAAAACCAAAAGAGAGACATAAAATCCAGGACAGACAAGCGATGAGCAATTTTGTTGGGCTGACCATGTTCAGCCTGGCCCCAGCAGCATCAGTCTCCTTGGCCACCTCAGTTTAAACTGAGCATGATGTTCTCTGGTATGAAATACCCCTTTGGCCAGTTCAGGTCAGCTGTCCTAGCCATGCTCTCTCCCAGCTTCCTGTAACTCCTCTCTGGCAAAACGTGGGAAACTGGGAAGTCCTCAGGGTAAGCACTACTAAGCAACAACTGAGACATCAGTGAGCTACCAACCTTCATCTCATCCTAAATCCAAAACACAATACCAGCTATTAGGAGGAAAATAAACTCTATTCTAGTTAAATCCAGGACAAATACCAACCCATTTGTCAAATTATTCATGGTTGGAGTCTGAAAGGTGAGCACATAATAGGAATAGAAAAGCAAACAGGTATAACTAAGAAATCCAAGGAAATGCCTGAATATAACATATTCTCCCTCTCATATGGAAAAAGAGATTTGCTATTGGATGCATTCCAGCAAAGGAAAAGGAGTTCACAGATCCCATATACTCCTGTCATTCAGCTGACTAGCACATTCCAATCTAGCAAAACACGAAATGATCCAGCATACACAGAGAGACAAGATGCTGGTGTGAGAGAAACTGTCAGATTTCCTGAGATATCAAGATGAATTTCAACAATGAACAGAAGCTCCCTGGGGGAACAGGAGTGAGAGAAGATGGTTTATGTCTGCCCTGGTTTGGGACAAGGTTCCTTTGCTAATGACACTTGACCAATCCACCTTTCCCTAAGCAGAATGGATAACAGATGTGCTGGCATCTTGATATAAATGGTTGGTATCTCTCTGAGTCTGCAGGAATTGAAATTCTGATCAAGTTAGGTTGATGCCTCATAAAAATATTCTTCAATCATATAAGCTTGCCACATTTAAGATATTTGCAAAATATCATTATCCTTAATTTTCAAATCTCTGGCAAACATCCTGTGCAGCTGAAAAACTTCCCATTCCCATGTATATAATGCAGGCACCTTGCACACTTCACCCTGGGACTTGTGCCCATATGGAAATGTTTAAATTCACCCTGTTAGAAAGAATCCTTTGCTTTCAGCAAAGCGCTTCGTATTCCAAGTAACATAAAACTTGTATAGTTTTTATTCTGAATCTTATATAAACAATTGCAAATGTCAGCTTTGCCTTTTCAACAGGGAAGGTGAGATAAAGAGCAAATCCATCTTAATGCACTTGGAAATGAAGCCAACCAGACCATCCTTTTAAACATAAGAATCCTGTAGATGCTCCCACTTTTTCTCCACAGCCCCTAAAGCAACTCTTTGTTTCACACTCTAAACCAGCACTTAGAAAACACACACCCAGGCCATTTTTAATGCTTCAATACAAAATCTGCAAGTGTGGGCAGTGTTAGCTCAGCCAGCTAAGGACAGAACAGACATCACAACACACTGAACTGCACCACCAAGGGAAATTGATTTATGCTTTTCCCAGGCTGAGAAGATGGGAATGGAAGGGCAAATGATTCTTCAAGAAAACCCTGCATTAACTAATGATGTCTTAAGCACCTTGTGATGCTTTTACAGAGAAAACCAAGAACAAGTGTTACCTTGTTTAAGAGAAAACAATGCCACAATATTATATTTTGTATTCTTTGTCCTTTTGTCTCCAGTGTGAATCATGATGAATCATCTAAGCTAGTTGTTTAGTCGCTATAAAAATAAAATTGCAAACACAGGAAAGTGACTCAAGAGCATGTGCACTCTTGATCAGGGAATTACACTGTTGAATTTCATTGCATCTGCTAAATGTAACTGGATCCTATTCAGAAACAAGTTACACCAAATAGATATTTTTACAGACACTGAATACAATAGCCTTTCCCTGTGTAACTGATTGCTCTTATGAAAAGCACAGCCAGAGATTTAACATTTCTAAATTGTGTTTGTGTCCTCTGTTATGAAAGTACTTGCCTACAAGTACTTATAGGAAAGGGAGCACAGACAAATCAGCATTTTAAAGCATGATGCTTGCTCACCATATATGTGAACATGTGTTTGCATGCAAGAGAGAAAAGGGAAATTGCTTCAGATTTTGATTAGCTTGCAAATTCTGAATCAGCAATGATGTGCTGCTGTATTCACTAGGAAAATTTTTCATGCTCTGCAAAACAGGATAAGCAGACCTGGCAGTAGAAAATCTGAATGGGAAAGCTTTGTAGGAAGCACCCTAAAGGGGCAGAAACACAAATCCACAGACTTCCTTAGTGCATAGAATATGCTGCCATCAGCTTCAATTTTGCTAACATGACTTCTATAGCCCAAGTAAACTAATCTGGTGTTGCTCCAAGTCTTTTTTCAAAGAAGTTATGTTAAAGAGGAATGTTGTGACATTTTACTATGTGCATTGTCAATACAGGAGCCTGGAGAAGGGCAGGCTCCAGGAAGACTTTATTGTGCTCTTTCAATGCTGAAAAGGGGCTTTATAAGAAAATTTGGGACAAACTTCTGAAATAGGACAAGGGGTAAGGGTTTTAAAACAAAAGATTATATTTAGACTAAGTGTAAGGAAGAGATTTTTTGCAGTGAGGATGGTGGAACACTGAGCTGCCCAGGGAGGTGGTGGATACTCCATCCTGGAAACATTCAGTGTCAGGTTGGATGAGGTTGTTCTGAGCATCTTGATCTACTGCAATATTTCCCTGCTCTCTGCACTGGACTAGATGACCTTTAAAAGGTCCCTTCCAACCCAAACTATGCTATGATTCTATGAAGTTATCAATGACTTTGCATAGAGCTGCTGAAACTTATGGCCTACTAACAGAATAGAAGCTCATCCTCGCCCTTCAGAACTAAATGTTTGTCCATGGAAAACGCATTTTTCCATGACTGTGTTTTTAAAGGCTGAAGGTACTAATACATAATAATAATAATCTTGAATGGATACTGAAGACAAGAAGCCAGTGTCTCATAACAAAAGAGATATTTCTGTCTTATATACAGATTTGTTGTATTTTTCACCTCTGTTTCAGTCAAGAATAAAGGGTGGGAACAGTAAAGAGGGAAATTTTCTGAACATTGCAGACAGGAGGAGAGAATAACTCTGAAAAGCACCCAAAATGATCAGGAAAAAACAGTCAAGCAGGTAAAATGATGCCAAGCTGAAGAGCAGCGGATAGCTGTAGGCAGTGAGCATGCAGCCATCAAGTAAATGAGATATGTTTCTCTATTGATTTTTCTAAGGACAGAAAGTTTAGCCTGATATTTTGAAATATATGGGTAGAGACAGGGCTGTGGAAAGTCACGCAGACTTCCCTGGGAACGACTTATTGTAAACCAGATTATTTTAAGCTTCTGCTAGTGCTGCCTACTATTATCACCCCAAGTACTTCAGCTGCTGTAACATCTGTAAAACATCCATTCTGGGGAGAAGAAAGGGCTTAACTGATAGGAAGCCATACACAGCTGACACTGCGTCAGCCAAAGAGCTTCAAATCACGGCTCTCGCACTTCTGGAAAACCAGAAAATCTCATCCACCCTTCATTTGTCTTCATAAGCCTCTCCCTCTCAGCCAGTGCCTATCAGAGATGGCTGCAATTTGCTCCAGCAGCCTGTGCTGACAGCCACAAGTGGGGATCTCACCTCGCCTGCCTGGTGCTGCACAGCCACAATTCAGGGCCGGGGCACAGACACCAATTTTGAAAGGTTTGCACGAGTCCAAGTGACTGGAAGTAATAAATGACATCAGCTCCAACAGCACCCAAGCGAGGGACACCACCAACCTGGCCTACTTCATTTTTGTAAACTGTTACTGCTGGGATAGGCAGGTGCAAAGGTTCAGAAAGGCTTTTAATCCTAATGAGACACCTGAGAATCTCCATCATCAACCCCTGAAACTTGCTGTAACATACACTAGATTTTAAAGATAGGCTACAAGGAGCACAGTGCTAAGACCTTCCAGCAGTAAATACAAATATGTTCTGCATAAAAATGCTTGTATACATACAAAACACTTCTACACAGATGATTGTGCATTTCTACTTGCATATACCTACAAAGCACTTCTACAGGAGTGCTTAAGAGCACTGTTTATATCATTCACACAGCAGATTTGACATCTTGTCTGCACCCTACCTCAAAAGATAAATTGGATTTTCATAGGATACAAGGCTTAGCAAGATTTTAATGTATTTGATTCAAGTTAAAATGGGTCTTGATTTTAAATATATGGAAGGCACAAATCCCACACGACTGCAAGGTGTAGCTAATGACAATATTCTAAGCAGTCACTTATTTATGAATTCGTCTAAAATATCACATCTGTGAATAGACAGGCAACAGTCTGACTAGCCCTGGGGACCTGGATTTCAGTCTTGGAACCCCCATCTCCCATCATTTATGACCACAAGATTTCCTGTTAAACATCAATCCATCAGCAGAGGCAGAAAAAGGAATCTCTCCAGCCCCAACCCTTTCTTTCAGAAAAACCCAAAAGCAGTGGTTTGTTTCCAAGAGTTCTGGTGTGTGCAAGGGGAGAGGACACATGTCACTTAACAGCCTCTTCTCCATCTTTCTGAGAACAGGCCATGAGCCATATGAACATGCTGGGGATGATATAACTTGCCATCCACACTATCCTGAATGTAAGAAATGGTCTGTGAAGTTCTGACTAATATCCCATGGAATTTAGCAGAGCTAATTGCACTAACACCCACCAAACTACAGAGTTAAATCCTTTAAAGTTGTAAATAAATGCAGTATTAACAAGTATCAAGGTATACACAACCTTTTGTGAGTACATCCAGGAGACTGCAAAACAGTGACTCAAATATTTACAAAAAATTTAACTTGAAGCATGTGAGAAAGTCCAACAGGCAATAAAATCTGTTTTCAAGGAATTGGCTAAACCAGACCCCAGAGGCACAAAATTAAGCCTAATGAACAAATATTTTACATGTCATGAAGATTTACCTTCACCTTTTCTACATTTACAGTTTGCATTGAATTGTAGAAGGAAACAGCTTACTAAGACATTCCAACTTTGAACTGGAAAGTTTGGACAACATAAAATATTTTGAAGAATGAATAAACCCATGAGCCACATAAAAAAGTACTTCTCATTTAAGTAACTGAAAAAGGACCATTGTCCTAATGTTCTCCAAAATGAAAATAAACTGTTCTTGTATACAAGTCAGAGACAGACAAGACATGAAAGCCATGAGAAAAATCATTAAACAAAACTCTGAAGTGAACAGCTGGGAGAAAATTTATCCTGCTGGCCCTACAGCCTAGGAAATAATTTTCTCTCCCCTGAAGTGGTAGAGATAAATGATCTAACTGAAGTTAGAGAAAAAAAGTCAGTTTAAATCAACGTTTCCTGTTACTCAAAATAAGGGAAAAGGAAGAACAATAGAAGATATCTCATGTTCAGCTGAAGGAATACCAGCTGAGCCACACTTTTCATTTGATGATCATCTCCTGCTGTGTTTAGGCTGAACTAAACCAATGTTTATGTGGCACAACAGAGCTAAAATTACTTGTCTTTTTAGATGCTCACTGATTCCAGACCAATACTTGCCTACTGACTCCTACGTCTTCAAAATGATGGATGGCAAAGATTAAAGAAAAGGTATCATACTTCTATGAGTATGTGTTACAGAAAAGTGGTGCTTTATAGTGTAGGGAGTGAATGAAGTACAGGGGTAGCACCTCAAGATTGCAAAAAATCTTCACATTTGAGATACGATCTCACAATCTGCTGAAGGATATATGAAGTTTGGGTGTGATTTTATACAACTTACTTCTCTATTTAACAGATCAACTTGAGAGTTTCATAAACCTGTAAACAGAAATATTCTTCAAAGGTCTAGGGACACTACAGGTAACCTGTATTGTTTAATTGACAAAGTAACATCAGAAGGAATCTAAGAACTTTATGGCTTTCTTTAACAACAAAATCTGCATTTTATTCAGCACTATATATAATGACCCTATTTAACTAGTAAAACCACTGGCTATTTTTCAAGTATTAAAAATAAATATCAGGGATTAGATGACGCTTTTCCCCCCCATGTATTAATGGAGAACAATATTCCTCTAATGAAAATTACCTTTCAGACTGTTCTGAACTTCTAACGCGATGTCGAGGGCATTAAACGGCAAAACCGGAGCAGTGGCAATTTGCAAAGTCACTTGTCCTGTTAGCTGAAAAATACAAAAAGACCCAAAACCCAGTCAAATTATTTCCAGCAGAGTTAATAGCCAGCACTTCTTTTGGAATAGCACATGTTTCCATTATATTGGATTTCCAGGGAAATATGATTAAAACCCCATAAGCACATATTTATATAAAGGAATATGACCAGGGCCATTGCCTTTCTATACAACGTTACAAAATGTTCAGAGAATACAATTTATGACCACACACAAGAATTCTGTGCAATGTATCTTCTCTGGACCTCAGATGCTGCAGGATTCTCTGAAGGACCTTTCTGCTTTGCTTTCAAATTAAATATCTCAATACTCTAAACATGGGAATGAAGTTTAGTTTTACTTAGTTCTCTGGTCTTAGATATTGGATTTTGAGAGCATTCACAACTAAAATAAAGAATCACTAAAATAAATAAATCAGAAGATCAAGCCTAGGGCTAAATGCAAGCTGACCTGAAAACCCACTGCCTTTTGAAGTGCTATGTGACAACTCGATGCACACAGTCGTACAACTTCCAGACAGGATAGAACACTGCTTTCTCTCAGTAACTCAGAGAAATTCCCCCAAAAAAACCCTCAGCCCACACTAGACGAGATGTCAGCACCTGTCACAAAACCTCAATGGCATGAATGCTTCTTTTTGAACAGTTCACAGATAAGGCAGGGGCTGAGTGGCCTGAGAGCTTTTTTCTGCTCACAGAAGGTCAGTTCTCCAGCTCGAGGCTTAGACATGCTACAGGCACTGTGTATGGAAATACATCTTCCTGCTGAACTACACCTAGCTGTGATTAAACAGAGGATTTCAGTCTCCAGGCTGCCAAGTCCATCACTGTTCATGGGAGCTATAAAAACACACTGACAAAAACATGCAAGCAACTTTCATTCATCTTCTTCTTATCTTGATATTGCAAAAAGGGAAAAAATACCTGTAAGGCTGTGCTCTAAAATGGAATGATGGCTGCAGGTGATGGGGACCGTGTTGGTAAAAATGTGTACTGAATAGAATCATATTGTACAATCCTTCCCAAGGTGTTGGGGGAGCAAGAATAATATCTATCCTTCAAAAGCAATATGACAGTTTCTGTGCCAAAAGTAGCATTTTAATTTTACAATAGAAAGTAGCGGGAAAAGACAACAAGCCTCAGTAATATTAAAAACAACAGTACAGCAATTGAAAAGGAAAAACATCTCCCAGGAAAGTGGATGAAAGCAGGGTAACGTCAGAAATACAAGTTTCCTGGAGAAAGATTAATAGAACCTCACAACATTTCTCAGAAAACACAGAAGAAATGACCTGGCCATGGACTGGTTTGGGGACAGAGACTGAGGGAACATGCTGTATATCAGACTGCAGCCCACATCTGAGCACAGATGTGTTGTGAAGCTATGGAGATTTACCTCTAGAGAAAACAGTATCACAGAAGGCATAAAGAAAAAAAAAAAAAAGTACCTTAGACATAGAGAGAAAATATAGGGAGGAATAATGTTATGTCAGGCCATTATCAGGACAAACAAAGAACTAAGAGAGAACTTAAAGATAAAAAATACTATGTCTGGACAGCTGTGTTAAAGTATTACACAGTAACTTCTTAGGAAGAAAATTCCCAGTTCCTCAGGCCGTCAGTGCTCAGAGGGCATTACAATATCTATCAGTGATTATACAAAAAAAGTGTCTGGAAAGTACTACAAAACATTGGTCTCAGAGATATCAGAGAGGTATTATGGAAAGACAAAATTGAAACTGGTAGGGCAAACAAAAACCTGCACAAGACTGTACCTAAAGCAGGTCCATACAATCCAGCCATAAGCAGCTGTAAAAAATCTGGTTCTAAATATCCAAATGACACACGAAATCCTTCCATATCCTTCACAGAACTCCTGCAAGATACACCGCCCAGAACGTGAGCACCCTGTGAGTTGCGACAGATAAGCAACTGCGACACTGAAACAACATCCTGATGAAAAGCAGGTATTCTACGTGGACCCCACACCCACTGAACCCCAGGACAGCACTACAGCACACAAAACACTTAAATTCTTCTTTGACAGCCCACCTCTGCTAAAACTTTCACTAAATGACAAGACAAATACATATTTATAGGTATTTTAGGAAGGGACATCAACAGTTATAAGTTGCTGCTGATACTTTACAATCTATTACCGCAATGTTTAAGAAAACAAAAGCAAGGAAAAAATGCCTCTTTTGTGAAGCAGGAAAGTGGCTTTTAAAGAGGACAACACCCTAGTAAGCAACTTCCCATTTTATCATTATCTCCTGCAGAATCTGGCATAATTTTTATAAATTCTCGCCTTATTTTTATTTTTTCCAAGGAATTTTAGTTTGCTTTCAACTAAAGCAGACCAAATCTGTTTTCTTTTTCCTACTTAAATAAAGTGATACCATCCAAATCTTATGACTGACTGAAGCACTTTCAGAAATTTTATAGTCTCTGTCTTACACTGCAGACATCTGTGTGTTAGCAAACAGGTAGCAGCGGTGTTTATTAAATCACGTACTTCGTGGGCTAATCTGGAAGAAATCAATCATGTAAAGGAAAGCTCAGAGCATTGATTTGAACAGAGTAAGTAATAATGCTGCAGAAGCATATATCAAACCCACATAAAGCAGCAAGACAGAAAAGGCTACTGATTTCTTATTTATAGTCTTATTTTTGGATGTACCATTCCCCTGAGCGCAACACTGAATATACATGGAAAATAAAGACAAGCTTTGGCCCCCTTTTCCCAGGTGAAAAATGCATCAGACTGACTACTGAATTATTAAATGCAAGAATAATTTAGCAAAGAGTAAAGACAACAATTTTCTCAGGAAGTGAAAAGCTAAAGCAGCATGACTGATTCTATTCCCATACTGAAGTGGTTAAAACACTAATGACAACTTCTCAAATAGCATTTATACATAATACACATACAATACACACAATAATTGATGCAACATTTACACAATTACCAAGTCTAAGAAAAGATCTTAGAGTTCAAATGCTAATTCATCCCATAACTATTTTCTTATTTTAAAAAGAAAAAATAATGACTAATACTTCCACTGCACTTGGCTGTGGGAAAGGTGTTTTTCAGTAAATGAAAATTTATTTGATGAACTTCCAATTACTTTAAAAACAAGTATTAATATTAAACGCAACAATAATTGCAGAGTTATACAGTATTTGTGGTCAATGAGGGTGGCACAGGTTGCCCAGAGAAGCTGTGGCTGCCCTTGGATCTCTGGAAGTGTCCAAGGCCAGGCTGGATTTGCCCTGGAGCAACCTGGGCTAGTGGAAGGTGTCCCTGCCCATGGCAAAGCTCAAAGATGCGTTTTAACAGGCTTCCAACTCAAACCATTCCATGATTATATGCATACTGCAAAACACATCTGAATATTTAAAACAGGTTTATACTAAAGTGACATTGTTTGAAGGTCTTTTACCTTAAGGCATAAACATCTTTGTAGGAAGGAAATAACTGCTGTCCCTGCCTTAACTTCTCCGGCACTGTGTAGATCCCAAAAGATAAAAAGAAAAACCACAAACTTCAAATAAATGCTGGTGTTAAAGATCATTCAGTACCACATGACATTTCCAAACGATGTTGTAGGTTCTTTTCTCTTCCAGAGTTTTACAAACCATTCCTTCAGGAGCTATGTATTCTTGAAATTCTACCTATCTATGAGCCTAATTTGACTACAAAAGCCAATTTTCAGGAACATCAGATGGATCCACACCACTTTCTAAAGGACTGTAATAAAAAAAACAACACACAAACCTGGATTAAACACACACAATATGTCCCTCTATATAAATTATAAATATACTTTACCATTTTAGCTGTTTTACAATGCAAATGAGGAAATGAAATAAAGTGGAGTTTGGGGGGATTCATCACAGCTTTGGTTGGGGTTTTTTTGTATGTCACAGCTGTTTTCTCAGTGTTCAAGACAACTTTCTTCCTCAAGAAGAAGCTGCCTATTAGCAACATGAAGCATGTCTACTGGCATACAAATTTAATTTTTTTTAAAAATATGAATACTTTTAAAGCCAGGCTAGATAAATGTGAAAGGCTCCACACAGTCTCTCTTACACAGGTTCAGTTTTGCTTTGGGGGCATGTTGTTACTGAGCCTGCCTTGCAGGGACAGCCTGAAGTGCTGTCTGGTTTTACTGACAAGGCAGGCACGGCCACCCATCCTCTGTTCTGCCACAGCAGCAGAAATTTGCAAGATGAATAAAATTAAAACATATTTAGTGGCTATGAAGATATGAAAATACCATGTGTGAGAGAGATCAATCTGCTAGAATAAACATCAGCATGCAGCGTGCAGGCAGTTTCTTTAACACAGAAGTTTACACGCCAGTCTTGGGGGTTTTTGGGTGTTTTTTTGTTTAGTGAAATTTGAAACTGTGCCATATCCAGCCTGTGCTACACAAACCTCAGTGGGTGGAAGTGCTGAGCCTTTAGGACATTTTTAGTTACATTAGGAGTGTTAAAATCTAAACAGGCTTCTCAGATTTCTTCATATGCCAAGCTACAAACAACATAACTTAAAAAATCAGGTAAACTGCCATGTTTATCCTTCTGTAAACACTGTCTTCAGCAGTGCTGTAGTTCAGTTTTACCTGCTGGAAAGAATTAGGCTCAGCTACTTGAAACCTGAGTTTTACAACTCCTTTGCATTTCAAGCCCTATGCCTCTGCAACATCCTTTTAAAATTGTATTCTATTCATGTTAACGACGCTTCACTGACATCTGTGCACTTCCAGAGGAAACCAGCACACACATGGCAGCTAATCCACCACGCCCATGGCAAACCATGTGAGAGGAGAGGTAATGCAACATGGTAGTGTGGTAGAACATGAAGATTGTCAGCTGCAGACTCAACATCCCCCTGTCCCTAAGACTGCCTACTACAGACCCAAACAATCCTTGGGACTGGGCAGCCCTGAGCCTCAACTTCCTTTGATATCAGCATNTCACATTTGCCCTCACACCTGCTGCCTCTCCCTTCATATATTACCCCTGAGGTTCATGGGTGAGGAAAGAACATGGCAAAATTCTGTGCTATTTAGGAGGATCAATAACACTGTGCTGAATAAACCCACTTTTTTCCTCTTTTTCCTTCCTTAAGGTGAGTGGAAAGGTTTAACTGTCGTGACTGGCTGTTGCACTGTGTAATGTCAGGTGTTCATCTTTTGCATCAAGGGTCTCTCTTCCCACACATACTGATGAGCAGAGTGACCTGCTGAGATCTTCTGACATTAAACCAATTATAAACAACAGCTTCAGCCTCCACACCTGTAAATAAGGAATAAATATCTGCATATATTAAGATCCTCTCTCAAAACCACAGTTTTAGTGTTAAAATGTTAAAATAAATCAGCCATCCCCACCTTCTCCCCCCTGCAAAATTGAAGAAATATTTGTATTAGTACAGGCAAATTTCATGAATATGCTTTCTTCTGGTTCCCCCTATCCACTCAACTTCCCTAATGTTATCAGACTTCTTTAATTAAACATGAGAAATTGAGTCTATTTAAATGAAATCTGTGATTCCCTGGCAATAACAATTTCAGCACCTACTGTAACCAGATGAATGGCAGCAGTCGTGAGAGTCATGATAAATTAACGAGCATTTTTAATAGTGGGATCTCAATTTACTGTGGAAAAATTTCCTGCAGAATCAGTCTACACAGCAGTTTTTTTTATATTCATCACCTTCCAAAAAAGTTAAATGAGTCACACGAGAAAAATCAGTTAGGAACATGAGAAAACAACCAGTTCTTTGAGCCTCTATCATTCTGAAAACCACATTCCCATGATTAAGCAAAGAAATAGAAATCTGGCCATCAACACGTTCATTTTGTATTAAACTTGTCAAACTTGAAAAATTCAAATTCCCTAAATATTCAGTAATATCATGTGTTTGTTGTTTGTGTTGTTTTTTTTTTTTTTTCCCTTACTGCAATCTACCTTGGCACCAGCGCATGTATTCAAACCACAGATCAAATGATATTTTGGGGTAACAGACACTGAATGGAACAAGCTGTATTTAAGGACAGCAGAGGGCCCTCTCAGAAAGGACTATGGTGTCTGTGCTACAGCAGGTGAACCAGAGCACAGTAATTCATAAGAAATACCTGTTTCTGAACAAGGAAAGTGTGAGGTCTTGCAAATATTACATGCTTTATTTCAACACCCCCTGCCTTGAAATAATTAAATATCGTTTTATTTACTCTTAGCACAGAAAATATTGATTAGGAAATAAAAGTGATTGTGAATAAAACATGGACTTTCCCTCTCTTCAGGTATCCTTGCACAGCAAGCAGCACTTGACTGTTTGTATTGGGGTGGCACACAGCACTAGGCATCCCCAAAATTACATATAAAGATAATTCAGGAATTGTGGTGGCTTGGGCTGGCTCTGGAATACAGATCTTTATTTACATGATCATACACTACATTTCCTACATGATTCATGACAAGGTTCTGAGGCACTGATAAGTTAAGGTCAAAAGTATCCTCTTAAGTGATTAATTTGCTTAAAATCTAATTTGTTGGCCAATTTGGTAATATACAGGACTTGGAGCAGTGAAAGTACATTTTGTATGGATTTCATTCAAAGCTGGGAATGATCATTCATTCCTCTACTTTCAGTTTCTTGCACAAAAAAGAAACTCCTGCTTTGCTTTGCTTTTTGTGTACATGTAGAAATTACTGCTTTTCAGATTATATGTGTAAGTATATGGAGATAAATATTTTTTATGTATTGCATTTATGTGAATTGTATATGCATTTAAGTGCATATACAGTTGAATGTATATGCATTTATGTGAATTTTCTAATATCATGGTATGATTGATGGGGTTGTCCCAGGAGCTGGACTTTGACGATCCTTGTAGATCCCTTCCAAC
>WAAG01043610.1:9842-30821 GCA_013390105.1 Tichodroma muraria | reverse complement strand
AGAATCCTTTCCTACATCTTCTGATTATTTCAGAAGACAGTCCAGCTCTGCCAAGGGCTTGGCTTAAGACAATGAATACAGTTTTGGTGCAGATCACAGCTTCTCTCAAATGTTACTTTGAGATATTCTCTCCACAAAGAACAGAAAACTTCTAGCTTAGTGTAGCTTTTCAGAATTTCTTCAACTAGAAACTCAGGAGATGGATGTAACTCCGTCTTGGCTCATTCCAGGTTTGGCAGAGAACCTTATTATTTCCTCCTTAAAAAACTGTTAAGCTTCACCCATGTAAGGTTCAGTAAGCAAAACCACCTACGTCCAGACTATGAAGTTAATCAACAAATGCATCACCTTAGCTTTTATTTATAGCTATTTTTTTACATCTCAGAATGATTTTTTGCAAGATTAAGACTACTTGGAAATAAAATTATTCAGTAAAACAGTGTACCATTAAGATTACTCCAATACTGTTATTTCTGTATTTTAGATAAGTAAAATCTAGATTTACAATTAACAGTTCTAAATAACAATTTACAACAATTTTTTCAGAAAAAATATTGTTAAAATACTGTTAATTATATATACATATCTTCATTGTATTCTATTTATTAAATGCAGGATAAATATTTTGCAATATGTAGTTAAAGGTGTTTTTAAAATACCTAAGTTAAATGGTTCTCCTAACCAGTATTATCAGAAGATAAAGATCTTACTGCTTAGAAAATGAAGAAAGATTCATTTGCTCCTCTGTAAAGTCTTCTTAGAGACTTTAGACTGTTTAAACAGACTTAAAGACTGTTTTCAGCATAATGTAAACTTCTTATGTCATTTGAGGAACTTCCATAAAGAGTTGTGTATTACCCTCATAAACCATGGTTTTGAAATTAGATAAACTGCCTCATTTTTATTTTCTCTTGTGCAGTCTTGACCAAAGAACAAGAAGCAAACCTTGCTCCTGAATCACGGCTGTGCACTGGTGAGTTCCTGGTTTTGCAGTCAGAGAATTCCAGAGCAGCTCTTATCATTAAATAACATAAAATTTCCCTGGAAGAGCTCCCTGAATGCAGGAAGTCTTTTCCAGCTCTGGAACATCTTTAGTCGGGATTAGATGTTCTCTTTTGCTTGACTTGGTAGCAGAACTTCTCAGAGGATGCTCAGACTACAAGGAGACTTTTTCACCACTGAGAGAAGTACTCTCAGTATTTCTGGAAAATTCAATCACACTGTGAGTTCGAACAGCCATTACAAGAAATGCACAGTTGGAAAATCACATTTTTTTTTCCCTGAAAAGTGATACTAAACCAAAACCAGGCTGTAAACATCTTGTCTACAATATTTTGTATTATTGTTACTGGACTTGTGCCTGGAAAATGATACTGTTTACATGGTTTTGATAGCTATGTCCTTATGTGTGAAGAGACACACTCAAATACGCTTGTGAAACATCACTGAAACAAACTTAGGGCTTAATTATCTTTTTGCTATTCCCTGTTACCAGTAAAAGCTTAAACACACCCAAAATGAAAGATGAAATTAGAATAGCCAAGAAAGTACAAAAAGAAAAAAAAAGAAAAAAGAAAAAAGAAAAAAAAAGAAAAAAAGAAAAAAGAAAAAAGAAAAAGAAAAAAAAAGAGAGAAGTTAGAATTTATTTATTTATTTACTTACTGACTTTTAATAAAAGCCATTAAGTACCTGGATATCAGAATGATCTGTAAAACAAAAAAGTCTGAATAGATGATAGTGAAAATAAAGAAGCAGTTAAATATGGAATGAGTTAGAATAGTTTCAGGATAATTAAATTCTTCATGAAGAAAACAGAAATTGAAAATTAAATTGGGAGAGCATTTGTAACAACAACAAAATTTAAATGTGAACAGTTCACCTTCACTTTTTCTAACAACCAAAATATAATAACTGTTTTCAAATTTCGAAACGTATTTTGCTTTATTCTGTGAAGTCTATTAGCACAATTTTTTAAAATTTATTTATTATTTGTCCTATTTGGACGCATCTTTTTGATATCTCCCAAGTTTTTAATTTTGCTCCATGCTCCTCATTGTCCTGCCCTCCACCACACTACCAAAGGCTCTCCATTCTGAACACATTCAATTATTCTCCAAAATGCAGTATTTTCTACTTCTCCAAAACTTTTTCACTGCTCTCAGCCTAGCATATAGAATAAAGGACATCAGAAACAAAAAGCTTTTCTTTCAACTGCCTCTAAAACACAGAGCATGCCCAACTAAAAGAAAAATACACAATACTTGCATAACTGTGAAAAACAATTCCACTACTACATTTAAAAGAGGAGAGATTTCAGAAGGCAAAGTTGTTATTTTGTAGCAGTTTTCCTTTCTTCTTTCTGTTGATGAGGTTCTAGGAAAAGCCAGATTAGAAAATTCATTTTTAAAAACTCCTTACTGTTACCTGACTACATCTGTACAATTAATTAAAACTATTCAATATGCATTAAATTGATCACTTTTTTTTTTTTGTTTGTTTGTTTGTTTCATGCTTTACACCTACTGTGAGTGAACTCCAGCCACACCTGCTGCTGGCCTCCCTCTGGCAGCTTTGGGACCACATCCCCTCAGGGCAGGTTGCCACCAAATGATTCTGTTTTGACATCATCTAAAGCTTTGCAAGTGACACAGTTTTCAAGAATTTAATCTGATTTTTTTCTGTGTGTATGTGCCAATGGCATTTCAGAGAGATGAGGAGAGAGTAATTCCCATTTCCTGCCACAGCTTTTTCAGAGTCCTTCCACACATCTTTCCCCAGACTCACAAGGAGAAGGACAAATCCAGCCTTCAGTGGTTGAACATCAGTTCACAAGCAGCTTTGGTGATTTCTTTAGTGTAGCATCAGTAGCTGTTGTACATGGGTTTCTTTTAACATGAGACAGAAAACTGGTTCTGTGGATGACAAGAAAAAGTTGCCGGTTTGCTACTCCAGCTTTGGTGCTAACTTGCTTTCTCAGCTCTGTCATATTTCTCTTTCCTAAACTGATCCATTTTCAGAAGCATACAATGAGAATCACTGATAAAAGACCCACACTTTAAAAGAATACAGGAGATCACAAGAGGAACCTGCACTGGGCACAAATCCACAGAGGACTGTTTTCTTCTTTTCAGAATTAATCTCATTGGGCACAGCAAGGTTTTTATATTTGCAATAATACAACTTAAAGTAATACTTAAAATATCTGGAGAAAATCCTCCATCTCTGTCCCACAAAGCCATCCCCTAAGGACCTGTTCCAGAGGGATGCCATTACTTAGCCCTCCTCTGTACCCCCACAGGGTAACTCCAGAGCTGTGGTACAACATATGGTGTGGTTGTACCCTTTGAAAGCAGCAGTTTCAACTTTAATGAGATGAATTTTGAATTTACAAAAATCCAGCCATACATATTTAACACACAGCTCCAGAACTCCTTCCCAAGCCTCACTGTCTCAAAGTCAGCCATACACTTGCCTGATGTAGCCTGCAACATCCAAAGGATCCTAAGCCAGAACAAAACCCAGAAAAAAAATCTGTGTCCTCACAGTCACATCCAGTTTCAAGTGATGTCCTTTAAGTGGCTGATGAATGGACATTATTATAAAGATGTCTACAAGACAAGTCTATTGGAGGATCCTGAATAAAATAAAGACTTCAAATACCATTAAAGTTAATGAATTAGGTCAAGGCAGGTAATTTATCACCTGTCTGAACTGGAATCCAATCTGTGGCATCCTTTAAAAAAAGACACATTCAAATGAGGTGGTGCTCTCAGGGAAGTTCATAGTGAAGATAATCATAATTTAAATGAGAAAATGCCTGCCTAGTCTTCTGCAAAGTCTGACAAGGGATTCTGTGCAAAAGCAGCATGGTAAGCAAAAGCAAATTTCCTGAAATTAATTTGACCTTGATGAAAGGCACATATTTTTATCAATCAGACTTAACAAATATTGACTTTAGGCATTAACCGAAGACATACATAAACATTCAGGTTGTTGAAACAGTTGTCAAGTTCGTTTTCCTTCTGAAATCACAGTTTGCTGATAAAGATCAAACTGAACCTAACCTCTTAAAAAAACCTGCAGTGCCTCATAAAGCAAGAGTCACATGGATTGGTCTTCTCTGTCTATCAACTGCTAAAAAAGGAAGTGTCACAAAGTCAGACTGAAACCTGGAGCAGAGTGCTGCCTAGGACACACATAGATATGACACTTGGTATAGCTATAACCACACTGGGCTCTGTGCCATGGCCCATCCTCTTTCAGCAGCACCAGCTGGAGGCTGGGAGGGCACTTCTGCTTGTGAGTCCCCTTCACCGTGGAGGTTTCACTTCCATGGCAAGGCCAGCAAAGCAGCTTGCTTCAAGGAGCATGATTTATGGGTCACCAAGCAGAGGGCTTGCCTAAGAAAAGACTAATGCACAGTCACTGCCTAATTTCCAAAAAGCTGAAAGACAAAAAAGAGCATTTTAATGGTACTTTGTATTCTCCGCTCTTCATGGAAGAGGGAGGGGGGGAGAGCAGCTTGTGTACAATGGTTCTCTCTTCTTTCAAGTCACTCTAACAGAATCTGAATGAAGAATCAACCCTCACTCTGGGAGAAACGAGATTCCCAACCCATCTCCACAGTGCCCGGGCACCCACTGAGCAGATACAAGGTCTGTCCTGCCAAGTGGGCACGAGCTCCAGGCTAAGGCTGGGAGTCCCTGCAGGAAACGCTCCCCACTCGGGAACACCAACAGCTCTTCCCTCCTCTGAGCCCAAAACCTTCTGTGAACTGTCAGATTCCCTGGGAGAAGTCAAGAGCAGGATCCACGGCAGCAGCCAAACATTTGCAAACATTCCGTAAGGTGAGCACAAGACTGGACTTGAGTATAAAAAGGCTTTTTCTGCACCACAGTATTCAGGCATCTATTTCGTGTCATATCCAGCCTTCACCAAAGAAACACCTTGAGGCATTTCATGGCTATGTTGACATTTCAATTACACTGCATTTAAATAGATTTTGTTGTGCTGAGTCTTATGTCTTGCAAAAATACTCCCCCTTCTAAATATAGAGTTATAGAGTTATTTACTAAGGTAAATTCTGACAGGAAATGTACCATGGAAGCAGCAAAGCAGAAAGTCACAGTATTTGCCTCCCCTTTTTAAAAATTCTCTCTCTCTCTCTATTTTTCATCTGCTTCATGACTGGAGGCTGTGCACAGAGAGCACTGCAAAGACAGAAACAGAGCTCCGTAAGGAATCTTCAGAACAGATTTCACGTGAGGAATGGCAAAAGAAGGTTTCTTTTCTCCTAGAACTGGCTGCAAAATGAGCTGGAGATCAGCCTGTCTGCTGGAGTGGCCAAAAAGGGTCCAGGCCAACATAAGAAATCTGTGAACAGCCTGGGAATGAAAGGCTTTAAGTAACTCAGGGAGTCACTCAGCCAACCAAGTACGCCAATACTTTTCCCTCAAACATTCTTGAAGCTTATAGGAAGCAATAGAAGCAAAGAACTGGCAGATAAAAATTGCCTCCATAATTTAGCAGCCAGTCTGTAATGACTGACTTCTCCACAAGCCATGGAAACGTCAAAGCCTCTGCTAGCAGAGTTTGCAGAGCTCCCTTAAACAGCTCGTGCGCAGCGAGCCCTCAGGAACCTGCGGGTTCCCGAAACACAGAACAGCTTCACACTCTTTGAAGAAAGAAGAACAGCTAAGAGTCAGTTAAGTTTTATCACTGTCTCCTCTTCCACCTATTCCTGGCTCAGGGAAGTGACAGTTGGCTAATTCCAGGCTAGCTAGGTATAAAGTTGGTTTTTTTTTTGTTTTTTTTTCCCCTAGCACAGTCTGTGCCTCTCTGCTGCCTGAGCTGTTCTGCAAGTGACAAATGGTACAGAGCCTGAATATTTCCCTACATGTATATTTAAGATTTGTACTAACTGCTGTTTATCCAGAGAAAGTAATGGCTTTGAATCCTGACGAAAATTATAGCAGACTCAGGCCTAGTTTTTACTGAATCCGGTTTTATGAGAAAGAATAAAACAAGTTTGCAGTGCTCTTCAGCAAGTTATACTGCTCACTTCTTTCACATGCCTAGAAATATTTGAAGCAGCATGAAGGTGATCTCTGGAGGATACATCCAATACCCACAGTTACCCTTACAATCCCATGCTGAAACATCATTGCCAAAAATAGCCTCCTAAAGGTGACACTTCTATAAAAGATGTCACAAGTTACAGTAAGAGGCTCAGGAGTATATAAGTCATCTTTACAGTGCTATTGCACATGTATTTCATGCATTTTCCTTTTCCAATTTGATATTTATTTTCCAATTTTAAGGAAGCTTTCAGGTTTGGTGCTTATTTTCAATACATGCATTTATCCCAGGGTTTTCTTGAAAAACCTCATTATTATATGAATGTGAATACATCTACAGAACAGTGGGTTTGTACCAAAAAAGAAATCTGCAAGCAAAAGAGCAAGTGACGACTCTGTACATTTACAAGGCAAAGAAAGCAACTATTGAAATAAGAATATTTTAAAAAATAATTTAAAAAACTCATGTAATTTAATAAAAGAAGGAAAAAAAAAAAAAACAAAAAAAAACACATTCCCCACACAGGTCCAAAATAAACAAGTAATGAACAGATGTTAGCATAGGTACTTGTGCAAAGATTTTCATCTGTGTGTTCACTTTTTGAAAGTATCAATACCATCATATGATTTTTATTGCAGCATTTCCTAAAAACTCATTTTTCTCTGCAGTGACCATTTATTTCTGCATTGGCTTGTCCTCCTCAGCACAACTGAGGATCCAGACCTGATTCAGATTTTGAGGAATATCTGTCTACCAGTAAAATCACACGGAATATTTATATTAAAAAAAGCTTATTATTATTCAGGTGACATAAAAGCTGTTGTGGGACCTGGAAGTGATGCTAATTTTAAGTCATATTTCCAACTGCAGTGAGCAGCTTCTTTTATTTTATATTTTATTTCATTTTCTCTTGCTCTACTTGTCACGGCAGTAGGTGATTCAGGTACAGGATGCAGATGAGCTGCAGGATATTAGCTGCTGCTGTAAGAAATATTTCTACAGTTTCACTACAATGCTTCAGACTCATTTCACACGCACAACCATTACAATAAAATATGAGGGGAAAAACAATCCTGAATGGTTAAATTAATAAAAAAGGAGTTGTGTAAATTAGGTAGTATGAGCATATCCCACCTCCTACCCTTTTTGCAGGGAGAGAAATACAATTTTTTAATAGCTTTTAGTGTAACTAAGGAAAACTAACTTTTTTATTTTTTTTAAAGCTTGAAAAAATAGTCATGAAGCAGAAATTTTAGCTTTCCTTCAAACACAATTTGCTCCATTATTCAAACAAAACTATGACCCTACTAGAAATCCCCCTCAACCAACAAAGAGATAACATCAAAAAATTCCCCACATGACCTAACAGGTTTCTTGTTCTACGTTGATTTAAGTTTAGCGCAGTTACTAGAAAATTTGACGGGGAAAAAAACAAATTCACAACCTAAGACCCAAGTAGGGTTCATGCACATCTTCACATCTTCTTGATTCTGACAAACAAAATTAACGTTGATCAAGTACTTGTTTCTGACACGGTTGGTTTGAAAACAAATGTACAGATTGTTCTGAGGGGATGCAAGCACTGCAGTGACAAAGGGAAGACATCCCACTGATTGTGCAGGTGGATGTATCTTTATACTCTGATGAAATGCTGCAGTATTCAAACCATGTCTGTTCACTCTGAGGTCAGATTGACACAGTTCATGTGCTTTACAGACCTGGGGGGGTGATGGGATTAGTTAACCTCTATCCCAAAATGAATACAGGGGAAGTCTACCACTTCCCCTTCCTCGGGTTCCTGGAAGGACAGGTAAGGTTTGGGCTCCACAATATTTTACTGAAAAGCTACATGTTCCTACAGCTCTTTCCTCTTGGCAGAGCAATTCTTGTCGTTAAACAGCACAGCAAGTATCATGATAGCTACACAGGCATGGAAATAGATTGTAAAGAACTACATTTACTTTACTACTCCATCCACTACTCCTAATACATCTACACTACATTGGTACTACCACCTGTGACTGCACTATTCTGATCCACCCAGTTGTAAGGAAGGAGAATTTGGTTGACCTCTGGGATTCATCCTAAAACATTTAAACAAATTGCTAATCATCATAGTAATTTTAGCTTCTAGGAGTAAGGAAAAAATAAAAAGGAAAGTCAATTTCCTTGTAAGAATCAGGAAGAGTATCAAGCAGAGATGTGCCAAAATTCATGCTTCACCTTTTAAAAGCAAACCCAGGTCTTTATTCCAGTATAAATGAGAACAAAACTGGGATTATGCTTGGATGAAAGGACTGGTAACAAGACTCCCAATTAAAATCATACCAGCAAAATCCAGCAATGTGTCAACCAGTAAGAAGTCCAATTGTTCTGCAGCCCCCAGCTGCCTACCAGGCTCAGCTATAAGAAAAATACAACTACATCCAAAACTATTTCCAAAAATTCGTATGGAGAACTTCTAAGAGACCCATATTACTTTTCCTAACTTTTTACAATGTATCATGTTCTCTGAAGTGCCTTTATTAATGCATTCAGGGTTTTAATAAATTGAGAGATCATCCCAGATCAGAGATTTACTTTCTTTCAAGCAGCACCTCCAAAAACCCTTCCAACATTCAGAAGTTCAAACCGAATGCTGACTATCACAGTGCGCTCTTCCTGACCTGAATATTTCAAATTCGGTTTTCTAATGAAAATCTCCCATCAAACATTTTTTTTTTTTTTTTTCTTTATTGACAATGGTGCTCTCCTCAGAACAAAGAGAACGACACCTCGAGAATAAGAAATGTGTATCTGCAACCCCTCCATATTTTACTGGCGACAAAAGTTCTCTTGACTTCATGCTTTCTCCATACAAAAAAAACCTACGGGGAAAGCTGTGCCATTAAAATCATAGGAGAATCCAGAGTGCACTAAGAGCCCATTATTGCTGCTAATGAGGCTGATACCGCTGCGTCGAGTTGCTCTTTGGCGGCTGCTGCTCCACAATTGAGGCAGCCTGATGGACTCAGAGCCAATTGTCAGACACCCAGAAGGCAGCACAGGGAGGTCACGGGTCTGTGCAGCATCAGACACATGGGGAAAGCCAGGAGAAGGGAGATTGTTTGGAAAATAGGGAGTATGCAAATGCCTTGTCTTTACCGTAGCAGAGTAAGTGTCTGACAGAGGAAAGCTCTGCTGTTAAACCCCAGGATAGCTCCTGTGCTCCACCCGGGACGCTGCAGCCTATTCCAACCTCCCTCGGCCGCTGCAATGGAGCAGGAGGATGACTTAAACGAGCTCTCAGTGCCACCTCTTCCCATGAGCAGCCTGAGATATAGCTCACACACACCCGTGCCCACCCAACCTGCGCGGCTCCCGGCTCGGCGCAAACCGCGCGGTTTAAGACACAGCAGCCACAGCTTCACATTTCCAGGTGGCACCATTTGTTACAGGGTGGCTGTCGGCACGTGTTTTATCTTCTGCAGATGGAAAATTTATGGTCGCTCTTGAAAATGTTTCTGAGAAATTCAAGGGACTCGCTACCAACTTCCAGGGCAAAGGAGTTCCCGTAAATTCCCGCGTGGGGACACAAAGACTCTGGTGCTAGGTGAGGGGAAGGAGGGTTCTCACATGCAGCAGGCCACTGACTGTGCTCATAAACAGCACACACAAAGTAAATTACCCAACGGAGCATAACCATGTGGGGAAGGCTACACTGAACTCAGTATTCCTGTTTTCACCGGAAGGGTAAGACAGGACAAGTATGGCTGTATCAGGCAGGTCAATGAACTAATAAAATGGATTATTGGATCATACATACTATAAAAATACTGCTATTTATACTCAAAACATGACTCAAAACTGGAAAAAAAGAATCTATAAATGTATAAGTCCATATTAAAGATATTGATGTCGACCATGATTCCAGAAATCACTTCACCTCTGGTTTTGTTTTCCATAATTAATGGGCATATATATGCTGATAAGCAAGTATTTATTAGCCAAACTTACAACTTAATTCCATATTTAAATTAATTACTTTCAGATTAAATTATTTAATTTCATTCTTTGAAGTCAGAAACAGCAAATATAAAAGGTTGGTATTGATAAAAAATCTGTGGAAAAGCAAGTGAAAACTTGAAAAAAAAAAAAACAACTAGTAGAACACCAAAAATCCCAAATTAAGAGACCTGGTAAGGTGACAATTACAGCTGAAAAATAAAAAAGCTAATGTATTTCCACGATATCTCATTTCTTGCAAGAATTACTGTATCTCTTGATACAATCTCTTTTTTTCTTCCTTTAATGAAATGCCTTTCAAAAGCCCTTCAAGAAGAACAACTGGTAGCAGCTGCAATATTCTTTAGATTTTTAAAAAGGGATGAGATGACCTGATTGAAAAATGCTGGTCAGTAACAATAGCTTTGTCCCATCTTCCTTCCCCCCCCCCCCCCACAACAACCAAAAAAACACCCCCCGGGCCTACGCGTGNNCCCAAAAGGAGAAAAGTGCTCCCTGACTGAGAAGAATGGGCACAAAGCATGTTCTCCTAATCACTCAGAGGTAACAGGTCCCAGCTGAGCTCTACCAGGCAACAAGCTTTCTATTTTCTTTCAAAGAAAGGGAGGTAGACCTCATTTAGAGAATTTAGAAGTTGGATGATTTTTTTATTCCCCCTTGTGAATAGAAATGGCTGCAAAATAGGCTGACTAATGCTGCAGTGGCTCTTCAGAGCCATATTGGGTTCATTGTGCAAAAAGGGAGAATTTGGTACCTCTTCTGCAAGAAACAAAAGTGTGGACATCCAGGGCCTCTTCTCAAATTGGTCAGTACTCCTAATTCTACAGTCAGTGTAATTAAACCTGATTTTTGATCTGTTTAAAGTTGTTTCTAATGAATCATCAAAGTTTTTTTTTTAGAACAGGTGAGAGATATAGTTCAATCCCTCTTTCAAATACTCTAATCTGTAAGGAGAAAAAAAAAAAAAAAAAAAGTGGATATTTTGGGCCAGTTTCCCTTGACCCTGGCAAGGAATGACACAGAAGACAGAGCCTGGGGTTAATTTGGATTCATAATTTAATGATTGGACCCTGTCAGTCAGAGAGGAAATGTGTTAATAAAATCAGCTCAGGCGCAAGGGGGGATTAGGACTCCTTTCTCTGTGTGGGACTGTGGCCAAAGGTTATCGTTGAGAATATTAAAACTAAGAGATGCTGATAAAACAGCTTAACAAGTTTAACAGCTGCTGCACAAACACAATAATCATTTCCACGCTGAGCACAGAATCAATACAGAGAATTACTTCCAAATGCCTCCCAGGGTGTTCTCAATGTCACCAGGGAGGGTCTGTCTGAAATCCCAGTCACCATCCCAGCACCTCTCCCACTCACTGCCCTCAATGACACCTTTTTCCACCTCTGAAAACTGTTTGACATCCTGCTCTTCTTCAACTGCACTTCTCCATCTGCCCTGTTCCATCCTTTCCATCCCATAGTTTGAACACAAGGGAGAGCAGCAGAATTATTTAGTTCTTAGGCTGCTCCATCACAAAAAAAGGAGACACAAATTTTGTCCAGAAGACTTTCAAAATAACTTAGTCAACCATCTTACACACACATACACACACACACTTTCAAATCAATAAAGAAAATCTGTGGCCAGTTTCTACTCCTCTCTTCAGCTTTGCAATAAAATATCTTTTTTTTTCTTTCAAAATTTTCTTTCTAGTAAATAATTTGTATTTGTTAACTTTATAAGCTTCAGAGCTTTGAACATATTAATTCAACTTCTAGGCCCTCTTGTGATTTTGTCTGAGTCTTTTAGTTTTGACTCTTAAGCTGCCATATCTTCTTAGCTGTTAAAAATTTTATGTATTTTTATGCACTTTTTTCAAATTAATATACTGCACTTAACAAATCTACAATTCAGTGTTCTGTGCACCCCAAAGCTATGCACCGAGAGCCAACAAGTCAAGCAAATAAGAACAGTAATTACAGAATTAATCTACTTTTACTTTTGATTTGAAGTAAACTAAAGCAAAATTAATGTGGTAAAGAATTTCACAGGAGTGTTGGATGAGCAAATTCTACTTAAGTAGGTTAAAGAAATAAGAAAATGAGACATTAAAACAGAATGAGTAATTGAGTGGAAAACCACTGGGTATCTACAAAAAGAAAAGGAAATGGAGAAGGCTATATCCTGGGCAGGGATAATGTGCTTATACCTAACACTTTGGCAGCAGAACTGTTATAATCCATATTTCATCCTTGAGGAAAAAAATGAAACAAAACCCATCACCCTTTCCATGCTATGCTGCAATATTTAATTGCCAACTCTAAACCATTTGCAACAACGCATTTGTTAAGGTCAGAGGTAAAAAAAAAATAAACAAAAATTAAATAACCCCCCAAAACTATAATATCAGGTGTCATGATACAACATCTTTTTAAACAAAATATTATAAACCTCTTGTAAAAATATTTAAAAATACTGAATAACTTTAAGTAAGTCTCTTAATTAACCATATTTTTTTACTTTTTATAGATTTTTGCTCTACTAAATCCGAATCATGCTGCAAGCAATGCACATGCAATAAAGAAAATCAGGAAAATATTAAACAGAAACCCAATGTGAAGAACAAGATCAGCTGCAGAAATAATGTAAGTTGTGATGAAGTTTCAATATTCTTTTAAAAGATGGAGAATATGTTCACTTGCTTGAACATCACTTATTGAACTCTAAGATCACGTTATAAGAGCTACAAAAGATAGTAATTATTGTTGAAGACACAACAGTGGTCCCAAAATAGGAATAGAGATAGGGAGAGAGGGACTGCTCAGTCTGGGAAGACCTAGTACACAATTTTTAATGTGAAAAACTACTGTTTGGTGACACTTCAGCCAATCCCATGCAAACTAACTGTTAAAGCAATGTTTACTGTTGGCATAAATCTGCTTTTCTACACTTCTGTACTACTGAGTTTCTAAATCAGAGGTATAAAAAGTACAATTTCTCAGGCAGCAGCTTCCCTGTGTTAGGAAGTGTGCAGGCTCCTGAACTTGTACTGTCACAGAGACTTTGAAAGCTCTGCATGGTACAGGCTCACAAATCAGGGCAGGCTGCCTGGATTTTCAAAACAGCTATAATTTCAATATTACTTTAGGAGATCAAGATTTGGATTTGAGTGGGATTTTTTTTTCTCTCACAAAGCACCCTGTCCTTCATGGCTGGAATGGAAAAATGACATCGACCATCCAGAAGCATCAGCTGGAATATTTTCATAACCCTAAAAAATAAGGGGCTGGACAAGCCTATGGAAAGAGGCTGAGAAAGAGGTGGGTTACGACTAGAAAAAAAGGAGATTTAGAGGACAAAAAGGACAACTTGAAGAGTCAGAAAAAAATGCAGCAGGCAGAGGAGGCAGTTTATACATGTACATGCAATCAGAACCCCATGGTGTGCTGATACCTGCCCAGTGCCTCCTGATAACACTAGTACATCATCGAGAATCCTCCCAGGAATCTCCATTCCTGGATTTTGAAGTCGGGGACAGTAGCAGTGCTCTGTGTGACAGCTGTGACCCGCTGGGAGGTCACAAAAGGCAGCCCTTGAGCAGGAGCAGGCTGGCGGGGCCAGGGGCTGGTGCTGAGCTCACCTGGAAAGCCACAGGAGCTGCAGAAAGCAAACTGCCCCAAACCCAGCACTCCTGAGGAGCTGGTCGTTCCTGGATCCCCGTGAGGACCGTCACTCATCCTGGTGAGAACTCTTACGGCCCTCATTCCAAGCTGCTGCTATTTTTTATCCTGGTATTTCAGGAATACCAAGTGCCAAGTCTCTTCCTGCCTCTAAGGATCTTACCCCAAATGGTATGGTTTTCTGCACCCTTCTTTCTTTCTTTCTTCATCTGGCTCATGGTGCAACTGGCTCTAGCTTAGACTCAAGCCCTGTTTTGCTAACAACTCCTTTAGTTTTGTTTTACTGAAGAGTAAGATTTCCTTAAATATGAACACCCATATTTCACACATCGTATGAAATCCTGGGACCAATAAAAATATCTGTCCTACCCAAGACAATGAGAAGAGATGGGTGCTGAGACTCAGATTTTACCAGGAAAAGCTTCTGCCTCTACAAGTTCCTCTTTGTCATGGGATTCCAAACCAAGAAGCCTAAATCACTAAATACTATTATAAATGATTTTTTTTTTTTTAAGTTGATATTTGGTTTTGATAGCTTTATTGTAAAGCTTCGTGCTTAATTTGCATCAAAGCTTAAAAACCACACACAAATATTCTTTAAAACACCAATATTTCCAAAGGTTAGATTCAATAGTCTTAGAGGTCTTTTCCAACCTTAGTAATTCTACTATTCTATACCACATCACATTAGAATTCTTTTTACTATATAATATTTTGCTTATATTTTTATTTGTGGTAAAATATTTTCCCAGCTGGCATCACTAGAATAATTATCATCTACTTAGACAAGTGTCCTTTGCTCTGAGATGGTATTTTGGGTTTAGTTTCAATAATTATGCTGGCTACAAGTTGAGGTCCTTGCAATAAGATCTCAGGTACTGTGGTGATTTGTACAGGAGCCTCACCAGCAAAAAGTATATTTTCCAATAAAAGAATATCATAACTCATTATCTATATTTCCTTAATCTTTATTTTCTCTTTGGGCAAGGAACACTTTGAAAAAAAATTAATTCTGTGGAGTAAATATTTTAAAAGGTGTAATGTGTGCTACCCTGTAGATACTCAACATATATACAAGCTTATTATAGATTTTTTTTTTTCTTTGCCAGTGACTTAGGGCAGAATTCCCTTTAAATGTAATTTATCCATTTTCTTGTTGATGCATGAATAACTCAATTTCTCTTATGCTGAAAATATAGTAGAGATACACCTCTATTAAAAAAAGCAGCAGGTATTTTTTCTTGACTGTATTGAATGTAGGTAGGGGGCAGGTTTAACATATAATCAGAATCCTCTTTTACAGGCTTGGATTTTATAGCAGACTCCTTTTGAAGTTGGTACTCTCTGATGAGGCATATTGGATCTACCAAAAATTGAAGTATGAAGTGTTAATTAACAGAGGTGATGCTAATGAAATATAAATATTCTAGCTGCATAACGATAAAGAAAATGACTTTGAGATAATTTTTGGATCATGCTTGCCAGTACCACATTAAATTGCGCTATACTTTAAAATTGCCCTTTTGCTTGCCTAGATGTCTGATAGCAGCTTAATTAGTAGCTTACATCCAGTGAGAAAACATAATTTCTTATCCTACTCTCACTTCTGCTCCTTGAAATGTTACTTGCATTAGAAGTTCCTTTCTAGTTTGGTGTTTGCAGCCTGGAAACTGAGAAGTTTGGCCCAAGCTCCAAATGGTTGGGACTGAGGACAAATGAGGAAAACAGGAAGAAGCACAACCAGGAAAAAAAAAAAAAAAAAAAGATCAGAAAAGGACACAAAGTGCACATTTTCGTCTCCTTTCTTCCATTCCCACAAAAACCTGTTCTGACATTAAAAGAAATCATTGTAACAAAGCAAAGGGCCCTTGTTACTTCTGAGGAGTGAGTCTGTCTAAATTTGGACAAATGAGCAAGTCTAAGGCATTTCAATTTCATTTCAAGAGGACTAAAGACTCTCTTTAGGAAGGTCTTCTATTATATTTGAGAAAATTCCCTACTTCACTAAATATATAAAAATTTATATATCATCTTGGTTTTCACTTGGTACATAAGAAGTAGTGAAAAGTGAAAACACTTTAGCAAGTTCACTTTTCCAACTTCTAGAATTTATGCCAGTATTTTATAATCTAAGGGAATTTTTAAATATATCATTAACGGCTATTGCATTTTTAAATGGAAATGGTGGAAGGCTCATCAAACTTATACTCCTGGGAGCAATTCTGAACTTAAACAGAGATGACCAGAAGATACAACATAAATATTTCATTTCTAATTTCTTAGAATAAATGATAAATATCTCTATGAGTTGATCACAGTAATTGTTAAGATTTCTTTATAGATGAACTCAGCAGCGTCATGTCCATAATATGCCAGTAAATGAATTCTCTACCCTTAGATGAAAACCCAAAAATTAAGATTTACGCTTAATAATAATTAGTGGAGAACTACAGGATCTCACCCTGCTTGTTCAAAAATGGTCGCTATTACTTTGAGGGAATAAATATTTACTTCTGTACTGGTTCTAGTAGATTACTGAATGAAAAAAAAAAACAAACTGAATATTTGATCATTTTTGGTTTTTAATTGAATATTCATTTTGCATTTTGTCCAACTCTTTGGCAGATATACTAAATCAAAATTCCTGCTGGAGTTCTACTGAGTGTGCTTAATTGATAACACCAGCTAATTAAATTTACAACTTCTATGCATATTAATTCTCCATTTTTATTTTGGCACTCTGAAATTCCATCAAGCTCCTATTAATAAAGGATGCAAACGTAGGTACGTCGCTGTTTCTGTCGCTTAGTGTACATGTGCAGTTTCAAAGCACAGAATTTAGAACTTATAATAAAACGGACACCTTTTGAACTCACTTGGAATATAAAAGACAGAAAGCCAGACTTTTCTGAACCTGTAACGATCAAAGCTGTGGTTTACTCAGGAAAGACAATTATTTGAAAATCTTTTTGATCAAGATACATACTATCATATATTAAAAGCCTTAGGGATATATCTTAACATACAATACCCACCTTACAGTTCCCTTCCCCTACAGAATTTACAGAAAATTTAATACACAGTTTTCACTGGTAGTGATGGATGCTCTCTGAATTGACCCACCTAAACTCAAAATATTTCATGACTTTGTCCCCATCTGATTTTAAATCTTTGTATATCATGAGATTGAGAAAAAAACTTCCTAATCTGTGCATTTGTCCTTAGAATGAATTCACAGGTGTTAGAATTATTTTTGCCTTATTGATCTGAGGCTTCTTGTGCACAGAAGAATTCAATGAAGAGGGCCACATCTGTATTGCTATAATTGTCACAATCACTCTCATTTTGCAGCCACAGCTCTGATTGCAGAAGTTTCTATTGGATAAAAATAAAACATTTTTTTCCTCTCAAAAGCTCATGTCTATTTGATATCATCATCTCACACCATCTTGAAGGAAAGAAAGTAACAAAGACCAGAAAGGACAAGAAACTCTTGGGTTCAGAACAGTACCAGGAACACCCCCCACTTATTGGTGCTGTACATTCCAAATTTGGGTTTATATTACTCACACAAGAAGCTGAGATATTTTACAGTAGTTGAGGGTAAAAAAAAAATAAAATAAAAAGTTGTAGGGGGAGTGGGAGTGGGAGATTCAATTTTCCTTGTAATATTTTCCTCTTTTATCTTGCTATTTCAAAAGATATTTTCTGAACATCAATAAAAGTAGTATAAGTACAACAGTACCCCAAAGCAAAGAGATGTTTTCAAAACTGATTTAGACCATTTAATTCAATCAACTACTTTATCTGAAGTTAGAGAAAAGTGGCTTTGACAACCAATAATCAAACTTGGATTTTTCAGAATGTTGTGTTAATAAGACAAATTTGATGGATGAATTTCACTGACCTCACCGTAAACATTTTACATTATGGGGAAGTCATAAACAGCACTCAGCAAATGTGCTCGTTAGAGAGAGGAATGAATGTGGATATATTGGCTCTTATTGGCACATCATTGCTTTGTTAGATTTCACTTTTATTTTTGAAATCCTGATGCACTTCAGGTCACTGATAATAACCAACAGTCATTCCCAAAGGATTTCTCACAGTGTAACCCAGTGAACTCATGCTGCTGTCTGTTATCCACTCCAGATGTGTGCCACTAAATAAGCTGGGATTTAGAGCCTTTGGGGGTAGTTAGGAAGTGGAAAGTAAAAACCAATAAACTATGCAGTTTTCTCTATGATAAATGATATCTAATTGAAGGAAGACTTTCATTACTGACAAGATTCTCAAAGAATATGGCAAAATACACAACTGTTCTTATATCTAAGAAGCTGTTTCCTTTCTTGGAAAGGATGAGGCCCACCCTGTGTCAGCTCCTGAATTAGGCAGCAGCACTAAGTTGTAGCTCAAATCCTTCTGAGAGCTGCTAAAATTCACTCTTTCACAAGGGAAACCAAGCGACAATAAGGCGAAAGGACAAGGAGGAGAAGGAGAAACAGGAGGATGAGGAGGATTTTCCCTGTCTAGGAGTGAGCTGCTGCCAGGTCCCCTGGGCATTTCCACAAATCCTCCCTGACCTGAGGGATGACACCAGAGCAGAGCACGAGGCTTGACTCACTCATCCAGCTCCATCTGTCAGGTTGTGCAGTCTCAAGCCTTAACACACATAGTTTGATGAAGGCTGTGGATCCTGCAGCTCTGGAGAAGTGCAAGAAGACTTTTAGTGTGGATCTCTCCTGTGCTTTAGAATTACTGATTGCATTACTAGGAGCTCATGGACAACAAACAACAAATATGGCCTTGGTATGGCCACCGAGGAAGAAGTTGTGGTTATAGAGGTCATGGAGGAAAAACCATAAAATTTCTCAAAATGGATGAAAGAAGTTAATAAAATTAGGTGGAAAAAGGAGATCCAGATGCAACACTGTGGGAGATGCTTATCTTCCCAAAACAAAGGGCACACGCTCCTTGTGTCCCCACCAGCCCTTTTTCTAATATTTTCCCCAAACAATGACTCCTGGTTCCTGGCAGAGATTGGATCCTTGTCCAGATGGACCTTTGCAGAGAAGTTATTTTGGGGTCAGAATTAAAAAGAAAAGTTTCTCCCATTGCCTTCTAATCCCCCTTACATTTACCTTTCTCGGTTACAGTACATAAAGCTATTGAATTAGCCAATAAAGGCCAAGTATTAAAGCTATTATTTCTGCTCTTCTGAAGTTACTCTTGAGAATAGAAAGCTTGGAAGAAGTTCTGCTTGATCCTTAGGGGGAGGAAAGACTTATTTATAAAAAGTAGCAGATATAGCTAGATGAAAAGAAGCCAACCATACCACTTAAAAGAGAGCATAATCCTTCACTCAGCAAAAAATGGATACTTGCAATATGTGAAGATGTTATTAAAATTTATGCTTCTGAAATCTTCAAATTAAAAAAAAAATATTTTGCTCACAAATAATTTGATTTCTTTTTGAAAAAAAAAAATCCTAAAATCACTGAATCACTTGGGCACCATTTTTTAGGGAATCATGAATGTAGAAGGCTCCCTGTAGTTTTATCGATAAGTGTGCCTTGTCTTATTATAATTCTTATAGTCATTAAATGAACTTCAAATGTCTCAGTTTATATTCAAAAGTGTTTATTTGCACCAGATAATTGGCACTAGTAGGCCATGGTAGTGCATGGAATTCCCTGCTGTGCCCTTACAATGCAAGAATTTAGGCTGAATTCAAAAAGTGGGGAAGACAACAGAAAAGCACATGGGTGACAAATGGTTGCCCGTCCTGCTCTCTGGGCAAGTTTACAGCCTGATTTGGGAGCACATTTCTTTTTGCACGAGGCTGTACAGCTACCACGGCATGGCAGCACGTTTCCTAACAAGAGCCTTGTGGCTTATAAACCTTAACATATGAGGTTATTTTAATTCCTTTACCTAAAAGAAGCTCTCCCAGGTGGCTTCTAAAGACCAAGATAACTTATATTTGTGTGGCAGAGAAGCAGAGAGGAAGCGCAATATTTTATTGATGATTTGAAAAAGTCATCAGTGAGCTGCAATTTGTATTCTAACGAACGTGAACTGTGTTGTTGCCATCCCTTAAAATAACTTATCAACCAGCCAAAATTATCCTAACTCTGGTCTCTTGAATTCTGCCACACATCCATAGTAAGTAGAGCTCAATGGGCCTAATCTAACACTATTTTTGCTGACAATTTGATGAGCAATACAGAATTAGTTCACAGCAGTTTCACCACAGACTGTGCTGGAGGAAATTCACAGTGCTAAGGATTAAAACCCAATGACAATGATTACCATAGGTATGGGGTTAGTACTTGCAAACTGCTTTTTGTATTTATCTCCTTGCAGGAATAATTAGGCTTGTTCTTGGAAAGATTGAATAAAAGCCAAAAAGGACTTAAGCATAAATACACAAATAGCTGCGGGTTGACATTAAGAGGAACATAACAGCTATGTCATTTGATTTTTAATAAACAAAGCATGTTGTGTAGCAATGGAAGAAATAGAAGAAACTTGAACGGGAGGACCAAACGGTTGAGAAAAAACTCTCATCCACTGCTTATCCCAGGATGCTCAGCTGCAGCAAATGTTACCTATACCACATTCAGTGAAAGTAAAAATCCATTTCCCTACATTCAACACCAATATGCCTTTCAGACATTGGGGGCTAATTTTTTGGTGGTTCGGTTTTGTTTGGTTCTGGTGTTTCTTTTTNNTTTTAATAAAACAGAAAAACCCCTTTAGGACACTTGAAATAAGACAATAATGTCACGGTAAGTCTCCAGTTTCCTGCTCAGTTTTAGTCTTAAGTGAGCACCAATGATAATCCTCTTAAAAAATAAAGAAACAGCCAAAACCTTGGTTGAAGCCATTACTCCTCTGAACCTTTTTGATCAGAAGGCTTCAAAGGACATTATTAACACAAGCTTTACATGTTTTTGTGCAATGCAACAATTACCCAGAATTAAATGTTTTTCTTCTGCATATTTACAATTTAGAATTGATCTGGGTGCGGGAGGTTATTTTCCTCTCATGCACTCAACAAGTGCAGTATCAACAGCTACACCCAAGGGAATAATACCTTCAGCAGGGAAGCCCAGGCCCATCCATTTTCTGTAAGAGCTGAATGGGAATGACTACTCAAAGTAATAGGTTTTAAAATGTTTTCTGAGATAAAGCAGCAGTACTGCAGCACTTTTTTTT
>WAAG01043603.1:0-25078 GCA_013390105.1 Tichodroma muraria | reverse complement strand
ACGTAATGTTGAGTTTCAAATTGCCCCCCCCCCCCCATTTTAAAGCAGGAACTTGGCTGTAAACCTTGGCTTGCTCAGTGTTAAGGATTCATTTGGATTTCTCAGTCTGGAATTCAAAGCAGAAGCCTCAAAGCTCATTGCTCCCTTCAATCAACCTCAAATCTGTCAAAATCGCCTGCTCTGGAGACAGGCTGGGAGAGCTGGGGATGTCCAGCCTGAAGAAGATGCACTGGACTTTGTTATTAATTACCACTGACACACGTAATTTGCATTTATTCCCTCACATGTGTCAGTACCCCACATTAAATCCCGGAAATTCCCATCTCAACAACCTGACCTGGAAGATTTTAAAGAAATAAAATTTATAACAGAAAATAAAAAAAAAAAACAAGCTTCAGGTTTAAGTTGATGAAAATTCCTGCCTTAGTAAGGACTATTAATTAAGTACAAACACATATCTTTAGAATTAAGCTATTCTATGATTCTAATCAATTTTATGGTAATAATTTGCTATGACATCATTGGAGTTTCTCTCCATTATTTTTCCAAAGGAAAAGAAAAAACAGTAGCACTTCCCAGAGCTTTGGTGAAGGTTGTTGTCTTATGGTTTGTTTCATTTTGGTTTTAATTTGTAAAAAGGTTCAATTCTTTGTACGCTGTAAATCAAATTAAGGCCTGCCTGGGGACTCATCAGCCCAAGCATCTAATGAAGAAAATACATCAGGGCTGATGCAAATTTATTGGCTGATTTCTGCACAAAGGAAACAACAAAACAGCCAAGAAGAAGCACATATTAATGTGGAAGCAGATGATATTTAATTAAATAAATATCCTCGGCACTGCTCCAAGGAATGGCATTACAGGGGTGTTGAACCGCCAAATTTTGAAGCAGGTTACTGAGATTTAAACTACATTGGGTTTCTTTCTACTTATAGAGCAAACTAACAGTTCCTAGAAATCGGAAAAATAAAAGCACCGTAACAGCACAGGTTCTCTGCTGACATTTAATTGCTTCCTTGAAAAGAAAAAAACTATTTTTGTTAACACCACATTGATACTTATTGAAAGCACTTTCATTCCTTCCATGAAAAGAATTCATCAGGTTAATTATTCTATTACTAATGGAATCTCAAATAATACACTGAGAATAGGTTAGGGAATTTTAAGAATTCCTTATTTGGATGACAAATGAAGGAGGGCTTTGAGGAACAGGTGTCCTTTGAAGTGTTTAAGGAATTAAAAACACAGTGATTTAACCCTGACAAAGAACCTGGGCTGGGATGGAGACGGGAGAGAGTTCATTTCACCTGAGTGCTGCTGAGACACAGACCCAGCAAAGGCTCCTTGAACTGAACCTGTGCAACAGAAGGGGTTGGAACTGGATGATCTCTGAGGTCTCTCCCAACCCAAACCATTCCAGGATTCCATGAAATTGAAATTCTTTTGGTCTCAGTACCTATTTTGGTGTTGGACCCTCAACAGGAAAAAGCTGTAGCAGAATCAGGGCCTCCATAACAAAATACTTGGTATCCTTTGCTCACAAGGAGTGTGTTTATATTTACTGGGGGGATTTTGCTATGGTTTTATTTTAATTAGTGAGACGGAGAGGGAATGAAGTTTTAGTGGATGACTAAAATGGCTGATTCTCCTAGAGCACAGTGGGGTTTAATCATGGACTTCAACTTGATCCTACTTTAGTCTAAAAGCAAGAACATGAAGCAATCTCTACTGATTTGTGACCTACCCCATTTAGGGTCTCAAACCCCTTCTGGACCCCAAACACCATCAAGCACCAGTAAAGGCTGACCAGTTCTAAAGTCACTTGTGCCCCTTTTGGCAGCCAAAAAAAGCGACACCTTTAGTGCAATTGCAGGGAATTCTCTAAAATACACACACACTTCTTAATGCACACATCATGTGATGTCTCCCAATTTTCTGTCTCTCCATTTTCTCTCCCCTTTCATCCCATATTCATTTAGCAAAGGACAAAAATCCACTTTTTATGCTGATGAGCAAACTTTGATTATTACTTTCATCCCTTACATGTTCATTAGCAAATACAAACCCAGACAAACATAAAGGATCCCATAATCTGCAAACAGTCTGTGATTCAATTCCCTACAGGATTTCATTACCCTCAACAAATGGGAGTTGTTAAAAAGTCTGAGCAGAAAAAATCATACAGAAGTAATATCTATACATCTGTAATACGTATCGGGCTGTTTTTATCACTTCCATTAAATTATATAATGGCCTCTTCTTCACCATAATTCCACCAATTTTTTATTTTTTTTTCCTGGACTGTTATTGAGCTTTGAAGATTTAGCTGACAGGTTTGTCAGCAAAGCAGTGATAGTTTGAATCTTCCCCAAATCACTCTAATAAACCACAGCTGTACTTTGAACTAAAACATCCCATTATCCCTCTTTTTGCAAGATTCATGTTGATTAGTCCTCAACTAAAGGAGAGTGAATGCCTCTTGAACATGTTTTACAGTGAAGAAACAGACTGTGTGTGCGCGTGGGAGATAAAAGGAACGTTCATCTCGGGAAAGTTATCAATAAACTATCTAAAAAAATGCAAATTCTCGCTTTCATTATTATTAATAACTGATTTGGGCCCTTTCTCTTGCTGGGAGCTGAGCAATCTGGCTCCAAGCCAGCAAAGCACTTAAGCATTTTCTTATCTTGCTGCATTGAAGTCGATATCACCATTCACACGCTCGAAGTTAAGCGTGTGTAAAACAGAATGTTCAGCCTTGCTCCAGCCTGAGCGCCCCAGAACAGTGCAGTTAATGGAATATGGAAATGGGAGAATCAAATCCTAGGCCGGGATGTTCTACAGATTGAAATAATGCTCATTTTTAAATAGCTCTATTCCTCCAAGATCTGCTCCGTTTCCTCGGGTTGACGGTGTCTGACGGAGGAGAACGATGGGAGGATTACAATTCAAATATTATCTTATCCTATTTATCCCTGTATCCTATAAAACTGTAATTGCTGGGGACTCGAGCCATGCCTGGTGGAGCTCTGGCTGAAATCAGAGTTGCAGCAGGGCTGAAACTCTCCCCGTGTGCTTTTTCTGTGAATGTTGGGAGACTTCAGGACATTCAAGCTTTTGAAAACCTCCATTAAAGAGCTTTTATGAACTCCTGTTGCGGTTTCCATAGAAACAGCTGATCATAATTTCAGGGAGAATATAAAATCTTTTTCAACACATTTGATAGCAATTTTCTCCAAATGACCTCCAGGTAATTAATGTGATGGTTTGACCCCTGCTTTAACATTATTTTCTAAGAAACAAGCTGCAATGCTCCATTAAAAACCTGAATGCATTGTTCATACCAGGCAAAAAAGACCTTGGAAGTAAGTTTGGGATCTACTCAGGCAGGGATTGTGTACACGGGCAGTTCATGTATCTGGCTCTTTCAAGACGTTTCTCTGATCTTGGAAAGATGACATTGATGTGATAACCTCTGTGCCTTTACAGAATTCGCAGTCAGAAACTTTGACTTGAAACCAAATAAAACCAGAGTTGTTCATCTGCCTAAATCCCGCTGGGAATCTGTGATGTCCAAACTTCAGGATTTACTGCATGACTTGCATGCAACATAAAAGACTTTGTAGGGATCACCCTCTATCAGAGCAGTGCCACCTTTCTGGAAATACTCCTTCAGCACCAAGAGAAGAACTGATTGTTCAGAATTTTACTTTATTTTCTCAAGATGAAAAGCAAATCAAGTCAAAAATATTTTCCTGTAACACCAGATACTTAACTGAGCTGACTGATTCCTATTTACTTCAATAATTATTTAGGATTTGACTCTGATGGTGGTACTAGACATTCACAATTTGGAAAAGTCTTCAAATCATGGAATGGTTTGGACTGGAAGGGACCTTAAAGCTCATCTAATTCCAACCCCCTGCTGTGGGCAGGGACACCTTCCACTATCCCAGGTTGCTTCAAACCCTGTCCAACCTGGCCTTGAACCCTTGAACCTTTTTGTTGTTCCCAATATTTCAATTCTCTTTTCCTTTCCCAGACAGATGTGGTTTATCCAACGATACTTCCAGTTCTGTCTACAGTCCTATATTTACTTTTTTTTTTATTCTGTTTTTAATTCCATAAGAAAAATGCAATGGATCACCTGTCACTTTTCGGAGATCTCATTCCTAGTGATGCACTTCTGTCTTTTTTTATCATTTTACTCAGAATGGCACCTTTGCTCAAAAATGAGTAAATCTAAAAAACTTAAAGGAAAACATAAAATACTCAAATGAAAAGATGGTGCTTTCTGTAAAAAAAATTTTGCAGTCTTCTCCAAATGGAATTATTTGTATATGGAATCATAAAATCATAGAACCCCTGGGAAAGGCCTCTCATACCACGGAGTTCAATTAATATGATCATCAATACATGAAAACCACCAGCTGGTCAGAAGTATCCTGACAAATAAATCCACCAGAGTGTGTCCTCAAACAATCTGGGCTATTTTGTGCATTTATTTAGAGACCTGTGCTGAGGTACAAAATAGACACCACTGTTTATGGGAGTGTTCAGTCGTGCAGAGCAGAAATCTGTGTCTGACTCAGATCCTTAAATTGTTCAGCTCACGTGGATGTCTTATTTTCCATTGGGTTCTGTAACCATTGGAAACGCTGCTGCTCTTGTGGACAGAAATTTAAAATACAGTTATGATCATTTGCCATGGATCTCAGACACCTTTTAGCTAGCACAGAAGGAATTCTGACATTCCTAACATGCATGATTTGTTTGCTGCTCGCTCCAAGAAATGAGAATTTCCTGCATAACCTCTCTGGATCATCTCTTTCCACAACCTGAGACAATGTAACTCTATTTATAAGGAATAAAAAGCCATTTGTATAACAAGAGCTACTCCAATTCACTCTTGGGTGGAAAAGGAAGGAAAGAAGGAAGGTATTTATTTCAGTAGTTCAGTGTTTTTTCCACAGTTCTCAGGATTTGGCCAAAGTTTCCAAGTATTCCAACAGGTTCTTCAGGCTTCAGGCTGGAAACAAAAGGCTTTACCTGACAGTGGCTGTGTGACCCATGGGCAATGCTAAAGGAAACAGGTGAATTCCTGCAGAGCTTCCCCCTCACACAGGAGACTTCAGAGTTGTGTTTTCATAAACATGGAAGAAACCCCTGCCTTTTCTTCTTGGATTCTGCATAACCTTGTAAATGTGCATTTAACCTCATCACTTAGCTGGAAGGGACAATCTAATTTTAGTTTTGCAAAGATATCCTCACTGCTGTCTTCAGTCGCTTTTTCTGCCGTCTGAATATCCACAGGTTTAGTTACTTCTCTCCCTTCAGTATTCTTTTTCTTTTTTTTTTTTTTTTTATATTACTCTTTCCTGGAACTCTACACACTAGAAAAATCATTACCTCAAGTTTCATGCTCCAGTATTTATTGCTACAGGGCACTGATTGCTGGGTTGGCTGTCCAAAGTCACCACTGACCTCCCTGAAGGGCTCAAGAGCTGCTCTTTTCCCCTTGAAAAACTGCAATGGGTGCAAAAGTCCTGTAACGTGGAGTTCCTGCTACAGAAACTGTTCTGATTGAAAATTTTACTGTTAATAAACTTTCTGTACAAATACCTTTCGCGAGGGGAAGCAAAATCATGGAATAATGGAATGGTTTGGGTGGGAAGGGACCTTAAAGACCATCCTGTTCGACCCCCTGCCATGGGCAGGGACACCTTCCACTATCCCAGGCTGCTCCAAGCCCAGTCCAAGCTGGCCTTGGACACTTCCAGGGATCCAGGGGCAGACACAGCTTCTCTGGGAAACCTGTGCCAGGGCCTCCCCACCCTCACAGGCAACAAATCCTTCCCAATATCCCATCTATCCCTGCCCTCTGGCAGTTTGAAGCCATTGTCTGTGTCCTGTCCCTCCATTCCTTGTCCCAAGTCCCTCTCCAGCTCTCCTGGAGCCCCTTTAGGCACTGGAAGCTCATTCTTTTTAATCTTCATTTATTATCTTCAGTTCTGTAAAGAACATTTCTTCACCTTGTTAGTCTTTAAAATGCAAGAGGAAAACTGCATTTCCACTCCACCGGAATTTGTTCCATTTCTGGCGTGCTTTGCTCAGCTCCGGCTTCTTGTGAAAGAAACCTGACATATAAAATTGAACTTTATATCCCCAAATGATCCTTAACACCGTTCAGGATTTCCAGTAGAAATGCAAAGTGCTGAATCTACTGCTCTTTTGTTAAACGAGTGGAAAAATTCCCTTCTTTGCTGATTGTGATCCCTCAGCTTCCCTCAGCTTATTCATTGAGGGGAAACACTTTGAATCCTATTGAAATCTCTACCGAAATTTTGTTCTGCAAAATTCAGTGTATTGGTTGATTACACACAGAGCCAACCCAGTTTGTTTGTACTATTTTTAAAGGAGCGTCCAAAATAGAACACAGCACTCAAACCAGGCAAGTAGGGCAGAATAACGACCTTATTCGAGGTGTTTGACATCTTTAATAGGATCACATTGCTTGATCTCTGAAATTCCTCAGCTCCTGCAGCCGTGCATTCCAAACCCCCACTATTTTTTTTTTTTTGCATTGCAAAATCCCACTATCGTTTTGTAAGACAATTTTGAGCACTTTATGTATTTTCTGTACGCCTCACACAGTTTATTTGCACTTCAGCTGTCATTTCACCACTCTGTGTAGCTTTAACACCTCAATCCCCTTTTTTTCTGCTTGCTTCAAGGCTCCTAAAATTTATCTGCAAATTCTCACAAGCGCACTCCCCGAAAACTGTATTTTAGATCATCCAGTGATAATCTCTTCTACCATCAAACTGTAGTTGCAGCGGATTAAGGACAACTCAAAACCCCTGTTTCCAGGACACCTGGAGTGTCCTCTGGAAATGGGATGTTTGGGTTCACTTCCCTGTTACAGTGAACGTTTATTTATTATTTATTAAGTGAAAAAAGGTCATGGAATAATTTAAATTGGGAAAGACCTCCAAGATCATCAAGTTGAACAATTAAAGGTCAAAGGCATTACCTAAAAAAAAAATGTGTTTTCTTCACTGCTTGGTGATCAAGGGAATCCCTTAGAAAGCAGAGGAAGATCATTTAAAATCCTGTTAGGCAGCAGCAAACTGGATTTCTCACATCTGCTGAGAGCACCCCTGTCCCAGAACTCTTGGGTAAAGCTCAGCTTCCTCCTGCTTTATGTTTTCCCAGAGGTGTCCCAAATAGATATGGTTGGGTTTAAACCAAAGGACTTGTTTTACCCAGTTTCCTTCATTCAGCAGGAAAATTCTGGATTATGTCATACAGTCATAGGAAGTTTGGGGCTGGAAGGGACCTTGAAGCTCATCCAGTCCCACCCCCTGCCAGGGGCAGGGACACCTCCCACTGCACCAGATTGCTCCAAGTCCCATCAATAACTTCTTCAAATCAGATTTGTTAATGAGATAGAAGAGCTGATTGGTTGCACAGATCCATTTCCATCTCCTTGTACCCCCAGCAATCCCAGCAGGGAAAGCATTCCTTGCCCAGGAGCAGGACAGGGACACCCCCCACATGTCACTGCAGGGCCAAGAGCCACCAACAGTCACTACAATGGGAGCTTGGAAAAAATTGCACTTAAACACGCCTAAATTCAGGTGTGTTAAGCCTGAGCTGACTCCAACCCCTAAGGTCGGAGGTTTTATCTCAGGTTTTATCTCAGCAGCTGTTCAGATTTTTGGCAATTCCTCCCCCACCTATTTCCTACCTACTCCTGTAGGGATCAAGTTGATATTATGCTGTTACTGCTCATTTTTACGCTAATCACTTCAGAAAGAGGTTTGTAAAGTGTCCAATTTCCATTTATTCCTGAGAGCCCCATACTTAACTCCCTTTTGTCTTCTTAAAGACATTCACCATAGTTTACAGGTAAAAATAAGAGGGATGCTGATACAAATTCTTATTATTATCCAATCATTTTCCGAAGAGGAAATTATGATTTGTTGGCACTCCTCAAATAATAATTCAGCACACAAATCTTACTTTGCTGAGAGAACAGGTCCTACACAAACACATTTATCCTGTTGTCAGCTGTTTGCCAGTCACCGCCTAATCCTCTCCAGCACTTCTGTTTTCCTAAAGAATATTAAAATATTCAATCATATCTTAAAAATGAGATGAAAGAAAGAGCATTATGAAAAAAANNNNAAAAATGAGATAAAAAAAAGAAAATTATAAAAAAAAAAAAAAAAAGAAGAAGAAGCAGATTTGGCAGTATCAACTTGAGGCCACCCTAGGATTAGGACACACTAAGCCAGGTTACATATATATATAAATATATATATAGATATATAGATAGATATATATAATGAATCACAGAATAGTTTGGGTTAGAAAAGGCCTAAAACATCACCTAATTCCAGCCCCCTGCCACAGGCAGGGACACCTTCCACTATCCCAGTTTGCTCCAAGCCCCATCCAACCTGGCCTTGGATCCAAATTCCAGGGATCCAGGGGCAGCCACAGCTTCTCTGGGCATATATAAACACATATACACACACAGATACATATTCACACACATAAAGAGATAAAGTCCATCTCTCTAACAAGAACGAGCTGACAAATAACAGGAAATTACCATTATTTCTTGATGGTAGGTACCAGAGTTCATTTGATAAGATCATGAGGAACATGATTACTTCACATTTTTTACATTCTTGGATATGATGTAATGTATCCACACAATAATTGGAATTTTGGTCACAATTAGCATGCAATAAATTCCTGATTAGTTGTACTCATTTAGAGCACTTTAATTGGTTTGTTTCCATTGACAAAATGTAATGTGGATTAAACTCTGTAATTTAGAGGTTGTAGTTAGTTATCATTGATTGGCTCATCAATAGCATTGTCACAAGTGTGGGAGGGCTGCCTTAATTGTGGCTGAAACTCCCATTTCTCAGAAAACAAGTGATGTAACAATTTTCCCTCTGGCTGTGTTAGCACTTCATTTGCTGCTTTTATTAAGTGCTGTGGATTCTAAGATGAGTTTGCATTCTGTCCCTTTTTTTTTTTGTGAAGCACTTGAAATGTCTCACAGCTCAACTCCTGTCATTAATTTCTTGTAAACTTGTAACTCCAGTGCTCAGAGGAAATATTTACCACACGTTCGCCACAGTGAAATGAAAAGTTCACTCAGCACAGACTGGAAAACTGGCAGCCCTCTAATCACAAATTCAGTTTTGTTTTGAAAGATTATGTAGGGTTTTCAGGATTCTTCATTGGATTATGACTCTAAAATGACACTGAGGCATATTTTTAAAATACATCACTTTAATATCTGTCTACCTCTACTCCGAGTTCTTTTTGCAATATCCTATCTAAAATTGTTTTCCTCTGTGAATGTACCCTCTTCCGTTTATTAAGTTTGCTTTTCTCTCAGATTTCAATGGAACTGAAATCTTGCTTAACATTAACTTCAATTATTTGAGATCTATGTCATTTCAAGACATTCTTACACAACTATTTCAAAGTGTTATTCACCTAACTGTGAGAGAGATCATAAAATCATAGAATCGTGGAATGGTTTTGGGTTGGAAGGGACCTCAAAGCTCATCTTTTTCCAACCTGACACCTTCCACTGTCCCAGGTTGCTCCAAGCCCCATCCAGCCTAGCCTTGGACACTTCCAGGGATCCAGGGGCAGCCACAGCTTCTCTGGGAAACCTGTGCCAGGGCCTCACCAGCCTCACAGGGAACAATTCCTTCCCAATATCCCATCTATCCCTGCCCTCTGGCAGTGGAAGCCATTCTCTGTGTCCTGTCCCTCCATCCCTTGTCCCAAGTCCCTCTCCAGCTCTCCTGGAGCCCCTTTAGGCTCTGGAAGGGGCTCTGAGGTCTCCCTGGAGCCTTCTCTCCTCACATTTCTTAGTAAACAAATACAGTGACAATACAATGAGCTTTTAAGGTTGTACCAAAATCCCAGCAAGAAATCCCTACAACAGCTGTAAAATGTCTGATCCAGAACTACCAAATTCACTTTGCAGGCCTGAGGCATAACAGAGAACCAGACCCTGCTGAGTTATTTCCATTTTTCCCTTGACTCCCACATCAGACAGTCCAGAAGTGATCCCCAAGTTCTGACTTACAACCAAAGAACATTTCAAATGTTCCTTAAACCACCACAGTAAATTTTCAGGCACTGAATTTAATGCTTTAGCCTCACAGTCACAACATAGGCCAAGACAGCTTAGAAATTGCCAAATAAATATTCCCCAGTGTTGGAAATGTTTCCAGTGGGAGACCACAAGGTTGTATCATTTCATCTGGCTACAAAGGAGGTTTTGGGAGTCACACAGCAAGGCAAGGGCTAAAGAGGGCTTGGTTCATTCCAGGTCATCAGGAGATTCCTATCAAGGTTTTCATCTCAGTATTCCATATAAATCTGAGAACATTCATGCTAGATCTGGCCAAAAATACATCTGGGTTCCTTTCTTTGATGATGCTTCAGATGTTTCTCAGCGCAACAGCATAAGGACATTGTGGAAATTCCTCACAGATCTCTCATTCACAGCTGCACTAAAGGCATCTCCTGGAAGTTGTGGTTACTGTTCAACAGCTTTTTATTGATTTTTCTTCTCTGAATTTCTCTAGCTCCTGGCATTCCCAGCAGCCTTTGTCACTGAACCAAGAGATTCCCAACCTTCCAACAACGTAAACAGCATTTTTTTGGGGTAAGAAGAGACCTCCAGAATAGCAGCTGTCCTAACTGCCTTTTAAGGAATAACGAAAGAATCGGGTTTAATTTTAGGGGTGTTTCAGATGGAATAAGCTGTAATTACCCTGTTCCTCTGTGGCTGATGCAGTTCTATTAAAGTCATGTCCAAGTGCTCAGCCTTTCAAATTAGCAAGATAAAAACACTCCAGTGAGAACTTTCTGCACAGAATGTGTCAGCAGACAGCAAACTCATGATTTGTCGCGGTACAAATCCTTGCTAAATGCTTGATTTGGATGTCTTGTGCTTCTCACCAAACACTTGGCCACTCAGAAAGAACAGTGCCAACTCACATTCCTGTAAATAGAATTTTTATGTCTCACCATGCACAGCTTCTGCTCTGTCCTTGCTGCTCTCAGTTGTCCCAGTGAACCCAAATGGATCTTGACCCTCTGCAAACTCCAGGTCAATTGTTTAAAGAATCAGTTGAAAACAATTTTTATTTCTTTCCACCCACAAAAAACAGAGACAGTTACAACAATGTGCCTGTGACTAATAAAACTCCCATCTTAGGAAAACATTTAAAGGTTAGGAGGCTCAGAGAATACGAAATGAAAGACTTTCAAACTAAGGGAACAATGTGTAAAATTGTAAACAACAAAAACACAAAGGGACTTGCCCTACAAAATACATAATACAGATGGATCATCAGAGGAGCCCAAACAGGTACCGTGCTTTGAATTATGCAAAGAACTCATAAGAAATTGGTCTATTTTCAATTTCAGAATACAAACATGTTGACTGAAGTAGAAGCTGTGTGAGGATGGATTAAATAGACACCGATTTTCTTTTGAGCTGTCTAAAACATTCACAAAGAATGGCACCCAAACTGAACCAGGTGACACTTTATCCGTATGCCCCAGTGGGCAAGAGGCCGGTGGCCCCTGGGCTGTGGCAGCTCTGGGGTGGCAGCAGGGCCAGGGCAGTGCCTGTCCCCTGTGCTGGCTCTGCTGGGGCACCTCCAGCCCTGGGGACAGCTCTGGGACAAGGAGGACACTGAGGGGCTGGAGCGTGTCCAGGGAAGGGAACGGAGCTGGGGAAGGGGCTGGAGCACCAAGAGAGGCTGAGGGAGCTGGGAAAGGGGCTCAGCCTGGAGAAAAGGAGGCTCAGGGGGGACCTTCTGGCTCTGCACAACTCCTGACAGGAGGGGCAGCTGGGAGGGTCGGGCTCTGCTCCCAGGGAACAGGGACAGGAGGAGAGGGAACAGCCTCAGCTGTGCCAGGGGAGGGTCAGGTTGGACATCAGGAGAAATTTCTTCATGGAAAAGGTGGTCAGGCATTGAGAGGGGCTGCCCTGGGAGGTGTTCATGTCTGAACATGGTACTCTGTGCTCTGGGCTGGTGACAAGGTGGGGATCAGTCACAGGCTGCCCTCGATGGTCTCAGAGCTCTTTTCCAACCTCAATAAATCCATGAACAGTTTGCTCAGCAACACCAGCCCTGCCTTAGCTCCCAACTCAGCAAACATTTCAGCAGAATATATTTATTTATTTCTGTGTTTCTCGTAACTGAAACGATGGCACTCCAGAACTGCACAGAATTACATCACTCAGCTCTTGCGGGCGACATCCCTTCCCCCTCCTGTGCCACTTGATTCTTGACTGAGCTAAAGCACTGAAAAATTAGACTTCATTTCAGTATGCTAATAGCAATCTATCCAAAACAATGTAATCAAGGCCTCATGTGCTCCTATAATTTCATTCTTGACATAAGTCTGACAGCTATTTATTGTTGGAGTGAACTGTGGGGAGGGGAAGAGAAAAATTTCTGCAATTTCCCCTCCCCCCAAACAACACAACAGCTTTGCAGTTTGAAGCAGGATCTTTGTGAACCACACAAAATGGGAATAATCAGGGGGTTTACATATGTCTTGTCTTAAGCAATCAAGGCCCAGAGTTAACGGAGAGGCACATTCAGATGTGCCAATTCCCAAACTGGCCACCTCTGATGAGCCAGCTGTGAGCTTCAATTGTCACATTATAATTTAGGCGAGGAGGAGGAGGGGGGGAAGAGAAAGGCATCCAGCTCCACACTGGATGAACATAATTATTCACAGCAGGATGCTGCAGAATTAATTTAGCCAATCAGAATTATAGTGGGGGCTGGGCATTGGCAGCAGAGAACAGGGAAAAAGGAGATGGAAAGGAGAAAGAAAATCAGGAGAGGGATCAAAACAATGTGACTAACACCTTGCTAATGTTTTGATCGTGCATCCCTCAGTGTACTTGGGATACAGTGAAGTGGAAACAAAACTGTGACATAGATGGGCCTGGCTCTACAGGCTGGTTGGAAATGAGAGGTGCTGAGAATTCGGTTCATTGGGAAAAAAAGGCATCAGTCTGAGGGGGGTTTTGTCAAATATCACGTGAAATGATACCTGGCTGGATCACACAGATAATATATTGTCAGATAAAGGTTAGGCTGGACAGGACTTGCAGCAGTCTGGGATAGCAGAAGGTATCCCTGCCCATGGCAGGGGATGGAACAAGATGAGCTTTAAGGTCCTTTCCAACTCAAATCATTCTGTGATTCTATGATGAACATAAATCTGGGAACAACACTGGCAATTTCACATCCTTCTGGGGCAGAACTTGAGAAGCTCTGCCAAAACGCCACTCAAATAACAGAGCAGGCAGGAAAACAACCCCCAGCCCAGGCTGTGCTCAAACAACGTGATCCTCCCAGTTTCAGCTCAAAATCCACCACGAATTTTGTGATGACAGCTTTGGGTTGTGGGAGTGAAAGGAGCTGCCCAGGGGAGTAAAGAACTGCCCAGGAGCTCTTCCATCAGAGGTCTGGGCTCAGAGAGAAGCATTTTGGTTTATGATTCCATTAAATTCATCTCGGACCAATGCTGAGCAATATTGGTCATCACTTCAGCATAAAACCCCTGCTGAGAGGAACAGGGATTTTAACTCTTCTCATATGTTTTTCTGTGAGTTTTGAGTGCAATGTTTCATCAATTTACAATTTACCAACAGCTTATGTTTTCCCTTTTTTCTGAAGTCAAATTACATTTTTGGCAGCAAAGGAAATAGTAGGATATATTAAAGGAATCAAGCAGAAATGTGTATCTTTTCTTAAGCTCTCAGCATCCCGAGAAATATATCAACCCAGGTCACCAAGTGAGTAAATTTAGATGGAAGGAATTCTTCCCATTTCTATTCCCCAGACAGAGAACAGACCAGGACCAGGGAAGTCAGACTGACCCTTTGATCCTCCTTTACCTGAAGAAGGATCATACTACCCACACCTCTTTGTCCCTATTCCTGCCAACATCTCTTTACAGTTGCAAAAACAGAGGGAAGATTGAAAGGATAGGGAATATTTTCAATACCTAAACATGGAGTGTTGAATCCTCCATAAAAATAAGTATCTCTGTTTTCAAATTTCTTATGCTTAGATGACCTTAAGCTTTAATTCTACCTTGAGAGATGCTCAAAGAAGGGATATGTAGACAATGGATCTCCAGAATACTCAGTTTAGTTCCACTTAAATGAAAAATAAAATTATTATACTGCTAGGCAGACTGCAAGGCTTGGTTTGGGGTTTTTTTTTTTTTCCTTTCTTTTCCTGGAATTGTACGAGCGTGACAGATGGAACGGAAGCAGAATCCTGGAGTTCCTGTAAAAGTTAACTCAAGCTTCTGCTCGCTGATTCTGGTAATGGAGAGGAAAATGCCAGGAAGGTTGGTCAGGTTTTATTTCTGGCGATAATGTTTGATGAACACCACTGTCAACGAGAGCTGTGATTTAATCTGGAAGGATATAAGGCCTTGTGGTAAAAATGGTATAACTACAAATCCTGATTAACAATCACTGCAACAGTAAAATTGGTTCCCATAGCAACAAGAGTGGAATGATACAACAAATGGCAAAGCCACATCGGATAAATTACCCCATGAAATGGCCCTTTTTAGAAGTCATTTGCCTTTCTGCTGCCTTCATCTTTAAGGACTCGCAAATACTACTTTCAATCTCCTGATCCTTGCTGCTCATCCTCTAAATTCCATCATCATTTGTTCTTCTAATAGCCAAGGTAAAAGAATAAAATAAAAGTAATAAGAAGACAATATGGTATTTAACATCTGAAAGCTTATGGCAGATCCTGACAATTTTAAAAAAATACACTTTCCTATATATCTTATAAATTTTCCTCTTTTCATCCCCTCTATGTTTATTTTATGGTATTTCTATAACTTCAGCTTCCAAAAGCAAATAGCAATTTTAGATATTTTGCATTTGTAAAACAAACAACTGCAGCCACCTGCTTTGCAGGCATTGCTTAGGGAGCAAACATGGAACTGAGGAAGAAAATGGAACTTAGAGATGGAATTAGAGATTCAATATTGATCACTTAAAACAAGTAAAAAATATATTTCAATAAGTATGACCCTTTGAGTTAAGAAATGTGTAGTTCCAGCTGTTTAGCTCATGTAGCCACATCCAACCTGGCCTTGGACACTGCCAGGGATCCAGAGGCAGCCACAGCTTCTCTGGGCACCCTGTCCCAGGGCCTCACCACCCTCACAGGAACAATTCCTTCCCAATATCCCATCTAACCCTGCCCTCTGGCAGTGAGAAGCCATTCCCTGTGTCCTGTTCCTCCAAGCTCTTTTCCCAAGTCCCTTGTTGCTCTCTTGTCCAGATGGAGGCTGTAGGAAAATAAAACCAAACTCTTCTTGCAGGTGTAAACTAAATAGATAAGAGGCAACAAAGAGAAGCTGAAACAGTGGAGATTCCAACTCAGAACAAGAAAGAATTATAAATTTACAACAAACCTGATCAAGGAAGGGTTTGAGAAGACAGACACCCCCTTGGTTCTCTGACAGTCAAAGCCCTGAGTGATCAGCTCTGTGCAGGATGGGGAACTAAAGACCTGGAAAATCCCTTGTGGTCCTGTTTCCCCTGGGCCAGAGACTGCAATCAACTTCCAAATTTTAGTGATCCCTCACTCCAACACAAACATGCAGTAATTCTTTGAAAAGAGCTGGAGAAATGAGTCACCCCATAAAACATCAGAAAGCCTCGTGAGCTTCACACAGTCAGAAACCAAAACAGCAAAACACCGAGCCAAGAGCTGCTTTACTGCCACGACAGGGACAGGACCCAGGGAATGGCTGGAGCTGTGTCAGGGGAGGTTTAGGTTGGATATCAGGAAAAGGGTCTTCCCCCAGAGAGTGGTCAGGCACTGAGCAGGGAATGGGGACATTCCCAAGGCTGCCAGAGCTCCAGGAGGGTTTGGACAACGCTTTCAGGAATGCACAGGGTGGGACTGTTGGGGTGTCTGTGCAGGGTCAGGAGCTGGACTAAATGATCCTATCCTGGTGGGTCCCTTCCAGCCCAGGGTATTCCATGATTCCAGGATTCACTTTGCACTTGTTTATAAGAAAGCTTCTAAATGTCCTTTTATACCAGTGGCTTATAAAATCCTTTTATTCCTGATTTCTAGGAGGAGAGCCCTGGACACCTCATCTGCCCTCAGTGACATGAAAGGGTTGCCAGAAATCCCTGCTTCCATTTGGATTTCTGTACCTTCCAAGCCATACAAACACCTTCTGTCCCCTCAATCCATCCCAGATTCCTGCAGCACCACCCTCCAGTCCCAGCCTGACAGGAGCTCTCCACAATGGAGACTTTGCACGAGAGAATTCAAGTAACAGAAGAGTGAAATCTCCACGTCTCAGCTCTCCAGGGAGGGAGGTGAAGAGCAGAGCTGCTCCCCCATACTGGGCAGTGCCCTCCAGAAGGGATTCCTGCCTTTGTTTAAATCACAGAATCACAAATAATTAGGGCTGGAAAGGACCTTAAAGGCCATCTAGTTCCAATCCCCCTGACATGGACAGGGGCACATGATGCGAATTGTTTCCCTGAAAATTAGGAGGGAAAACAGAAAAAAAACTTCTATAACACACTAAAATGTAATGTTTTAGCACTTACAAACTAATTAAAAATACAGGTGATCAAGTTGTAGTTCTGAAGTTACCCAACCCTGTATAGCCCTGTATTCCTCCCTTCAAAGCAGCAGTTATTTGGAGGCAGAATGGAAATACAAAATCAGTCTATTATCAACTTCCCAAATATCCTGAATGCTGAAAATCCAAGAAGGTTTAAGACCTATAAAAGGATCACACGCAGAACCATGCAGGTATGACAAGAATCAAAGAATTCAGCAGAAAAGAATGCCAGGAAGGAGCAAAAATAGCAGTTTTAAAGACCTTTAACGATGAGCTGGCACCAAATAAATAAGCCTAAATGGCAATCAAACAATTTTCAGCTTCTTAAGTCTTCAAAATCTACTTTGTCCAGCTATTATTAGAGCTGAATAGGTTTTAAGAAAAGAAAGACAAAAGCTTGGGAAGGATATGTTTGTTGTATCCTGCTCTGAAAAACAGCATCATGAACTGAGCTGGAAATGCTCTTTATGTCTCTGGGCAGGAGAACTATTCATACAGAACAAAAAAAAGAAGAGCATATATATATATATATATATGTAGACATTAGACATTCAGGTCACTTTATTCAGTGGGGCTATTTTAAGAAGCAGAATATTTCACCAAGAATTTGACCAACAGAGTTTATGTAGACTGAATGGAGCAGCAAAATACCTTCCATTCATTCCTTCCAATGCCATATCTGGAGTGAACAGAGTGAACTTGGGAAGTAATTCAGATAAATATGAGCATGGAAGTGGCCAAAATAGTTCCCCCATCATTACCTTGACTCTATTTCCGAGTTGTTGATTCAGTTTTGCAAGAATAACATCAGCACATTTTCATCTGCTCTTCTTGCCTGGGAGAGAACTTCAAGTCTGTTTGCTGAAAGATCCCCTCAGTGTGACTTTACAGGTGCTCATTGTGTAAAATTAATAAAATTAATAAATCATGCATTCAGCTACTTACCTACTGCAATTAACTCAATTTCAGTCCTCAAAATTGTATCTTTTTAAGCCCCCAACTGGTTTAAAATGTCAATCACCACATTAAAAGGTCTCTAAGATATACTGGTCCAATTCTAATTAGAATTAAGATGAAATTTGTGGGATGATTTTGTTGAAGTGAGATTCAATGTTAAAACATTTTCCAGAAAAATAAACATTTATATGCACAACGCAGCATTCTGGAAAAAACTTCAAATACTATGAAAGGAGACAACTCCTTTTCCTAAAAGAAGTTCTACATAAAAAACATAAAAATAATCTTGTAAATGGAGCAGAGTGAATATTTACCACCCATATGAAACAACAAGGTTTTTCACATGTTTAAAATGTAATAATTTTGCTCTCAGTAGTTACTTAGGCAAAGTAAACAGAATATGCCAGTGAAACAGAAAATTAATATACATCATATTTCTCCATGAAATACAGCATTTCTCCATAATTTCACTGGCTCAAATTTAGAGGCTGATGTGCTCAGTAACCCACAGATTTACCATAAAAGCTTCCTCCATAGAAATATGTATTTTTAACCCTGCAAATATCAGGGGATTTTTAGAAGAAGGGATGAGTTAATCGTCACTCTGTTAACATTAACTCTTGGAATCTGAGACTGCATCTTGCTGGGACATTTAACCTCAGCATTGAGGCTGCCAGAAATCCACAACTGATAAAACCAGGAGTCAGATCAGATCCTTGGTCCTGGCGTTTACACTCAGAATTTGTTTTTAAGTCATATCTTGAAGACAGGATTATTTATGATGTCATGTCAAAGAGACACAGACCTTTTCATGAGCTAAAGCCACATTATTTGATGTCACACTGAGCTTGCCACCTTCTAAACATTCCCATTATCTGGAAATTCCCTTTTAATGGCAGCAGTTACTGAAGTTCAGATGTTTCACCCTTCAGTATCTCAATGTCACTCCTGATGGGGCACATTTACAGTTTTTATTACAGGAGAAAACGAGTACTCTGTTATTTCAAAGTACTGCGGCTTTTCCCTTTTCCCCTTTAATTAGAGGGGGAAGGATTTCATTTTTATTGATTCTTTTTAACTGTGTTGCAAACCCTTTCTTCCTTTTTTGATATTAACTCCTTACTGGTGCAATGCTTCCTTTCTCCCTCCTGTAGGAATTCTAATCACAAAGGAGCCCCTCCTGACAAGAGAGACCCTGAGGGGCTGGAGCATGTCCAGGGAAGGGAATGGAGCTGGGGAAGGGGTTGGAGCCCCAGGAGGAGCTGAGGGAGCTGGGAAAGGGGCTCAGCCTGGAGAAAAGCAGGCTCTGGGGGGACCTTCTGGCTCTGCACAACTCCCTGACAGGACAGATGACAGGACAAGAGGAAATGACCTCAAGGGAAGTTTAGGTTGGATATTAGGAAAAATTTCTTCATTAAAAATGTGGTCAGGCACTGGAACAGCTGCCCAGGGCAGTGCTGGAGTCCTCATCCCTGGAAGTATTTAAAAGACAGGTGGATGTGGCACCTGGGGACATGGGACAGTGGTGGGTTAACAGTGATTGGTTTTGATGATCTTAGAGGTCCTTTCCAACCTAAAAAATCCTGTGATCTTACCCTAAATCATCCTTTACTGCCACATGCCTTCAGCTTTAGGGAACACACCATCCATGGAAACACCAATATCAGAAAAAGTTCAGGGGACACCTGATCAAACCTCTACCACCATGTGGCAGAAGTCTTACCTACAAAACATAAAAATATTTTTCCACCACTCTGTCATTCCCTGGGCCAGCACAGCCACACCAGTACATGGTAATATGCTCTGCACAGACAACACGGCTTTTATATTCTATTTATAACAATGATACCGTCGTGATGAGACTTGAGACTCCAGCAGCTGAGAGAAGAAACCTCAGGCAGGGCTTCTGCTTATCCAGAATAAATTCTCATCTTGTTATAGAGGATCTTTGGATGGCTCTTTTGCTATTGCAGAAAGAATCTGACAGTGTTGATAACAACACAACCCTGGATCTTGCAAGTGCCTTTGAAATCTCAGACAGAACCTGTCGGCTCAAAAAGTAACAGAGAAAATCTTCTCCTGACTTTAAATCCCAGAAAGAAATCAACGCCTCCACAAAAATAGAGGAAAATGCATTGAAAATCCTTTGAAGGAACAAAGAACCAGCAATAACGACAAAAAAACAAACAAAAAAAAAAACAAAAAAAAAACAAGAAACAAAATCCTCACTGCTTTTCAGGTGACATACACACAATCCAGCAGTGCAGAAGCCAAAATGTTAAAATTAGTGCTGGTGCCTGAGAGAACCCTGAGGGAGTTTGCATTAGCACAACAAAAGTTTGCATAGAGCAGCTTTGATGAAGTGAGCAGGCCCTGCTCCGAGCAGGAGATGGAGTTACAAAGGGTGTCAAACCCGCTGTGCAGACTCTTCTGATGGTGCCTTTCATGCAACTGAGAAAAAAAATTATTTGCTAACATTTTATAGCCTCCTCGTGGTGGAGGAAATGCCGCAGCACAAAGAACGAGAGTAGGTCTTGCTAGATGACAGAACAAAATATTTCCAGGTGTTTAAGCCAGGTAACAGTAAACTGATGAATGGTCCTAAATTCATCATGGAAATAAAAAAAAGCAAACAAAAATACTAAGGGATAACTGAGATACCCCAGAGCTGTTTGCAGCACTCCCACAGCAATAATCTACAACACCTCTGCCTTACTTCCCAAGCCAAATGCCCAGGATATTAACAGAGCAATTAAGACCCAGCTAAACCATTTCAAGCACTTCCAGTAGAAAAAGATCTTAAATTCAGGGAAAGAATTCTAAGGGTGCAGAGGTGTGCTGAACTTGTCATTTAACTGAAAGCTTATAAAAAGTTTTGAGGCGAATTAGAGCCACACAGCTGTATTTTAATACAGAAGCACAAGAACTGAGGTCTCACCACTGCTCATATTAAAAACAACAAGTGCAACGTTCACCATGTGCTCTGAGAGACAGACACCCCTGATATTCAAATTATTCAAATCATGGAATGGTTTGGGTGGGAAGGGACCTCAAAGCTCATCCTGTCCCACCCCCTGCCATGGGCAGGGACACCTTCCACTATCCCAGGTTGATCCAAGCCCCATCCAAACTGGCCTTGGACACTTCCAGGGATCCAGGGGCAGCCACAGCTTCTCTGGGAAACCTGTGCCAGGGCCTCCCGCCCTCACAGCCAGGAATTCCTTCCCAATATCCCATCTATCCCTGCCCTCTGGCAGTGGGAAGCCATTCCCTGTGTCCTGTCCCTCCAGCCCCTGTCCTCTCCAGCTCTCCTGGAGCCCCTTTAGGCCCTGGAAGGGCTCTGAGGTCTCCCTGGAGCCTTCTCTTCTCCAGGTGAGCACCCCCAGCTCTCCCAGAGCAGAGGTCAGAATACACAAAGAGCTGTCCAGCCCTGGCACAGCTGCCCAGGGCAGGGGAGGAGTCCCCATCCCTGGAGGGATTTAAAAGCCCTGTGCATGTGGCACTTGGGGACATGGGTCAGTGGTGGCCTTGGCACTGCTGGAGGAACACTTGGACTCCATTGTCTGAAAGGGCTTTTCCAAACTAAATGATTCCATGATTTTCTGATATGAATAAAAATTCTATTGGCTGCTCTGAGTCACCAGCAGCATTTCAAGCCCTTTGTCATAACATTGCTCTATTGAAATAATTCATTCAAGTCACGTTAAAATCCCAAAATCAGGTGCTCAGAAGTTTGGAAGTGACAGAATTATTCCCATCCACATCCATCCCAGCAATCCTGCTGGGTGTCCCCACCCTGAAAACTACTCAATTATGTAATTCCAATTTTCTGGCAGGATCTCAGCCCTGTTTTGTGACCAAGAATTTATTCTGTGTTTCATTTTAACCCAGCACCTGCCTGTATCTCATAGTCTGGAAAAATTCTTTGCAGCTACAGCTGATGGCAGCCATGGAATTGCTCAGCCCATCCTGCAGGTCCCAGTTCACCTCCCGACCCTCCAGGTTATGCAACTCACAAAGTCCACCTTTATCCACCCAGCACAATTTAGCATTCATAATTTAATGTACAAAAGCAGAAAGTTATTCCAGCTGCTTCATTAAAACCTCTGTATTTGTGACAAATCAATAAATAACTGTATTCTATTTATTATTCAAGCTGTTTTATGAACATGTTCCCATGGACTGCCAAGATCAAAGGAGGTTGACAAAATAGAGCACAGGATGCAAAGCTGGGCTCCATGATTTAATTGGATCATGTGGAAGCTGAAATTCAAGTGATCACATTTTATCTTACTAGGACCTGGAAGAACACCCAGCGGCACAAGGACTGAGGACAACAGGGAAAATATCCACGCCCTTCCTTCTGCACAAGCCTGGAAGCCTTGCCAGTCACGACTTCAACAAATCAAATTGCTTGTTTCTTATTTTCTTTTTATGTGGTGATCAATTAAATTGAAAAAAAAAAAAAAAGCCACTCGATTTGACAGAAATTCAGATTCTGTGAAATGTGGGGTTCAGGGCACTCAGCACACAGAGACTTACTCTGAGAAAGGGAGGTTTTTTAAATGTTAATAAGAGAAAAAAAGAGATTGGGACTCAAAACTGCCAGAGGAAGACCTAGGACAGTATTGAACAACAGGAATTAGGCAGCTTCCAATCCCAGATCCAGGAAATTCATGTGAATTGAAAGGTGTGCCACGACTCCAGCCAACCATCCCACGACTTCCTTAATGCTGTCTACAAGGCTGGAGGGAATTAATGACAATTGCCATTGTGTCCTCAGAGAGTTACAGACATTACTACTGCAAATCTCAGAAATAAATGCAAAAAAAAAAATCATAAAAGGCAACATCATGGGCTTGAGTCTCATTTTCAGTGTGTGATAACATTTGAAAACCACCCATTTAACAGCAAATTAATAAATACACAAAGCAATCAATTTTATCAGGTAGCTTGCAAGGTATGAGTCTGCATCTTAGACCCGGCTTTCAAATTAACTTGTCATTTTTTTTTAAATCACAAACAGTAGTTTCTGCCATAATTTAGTACACCATGAATGATGTATCTAAATAAATATTCACTTCCTGTCTAAATATGAAAATAATGCTTTTCCTATCACATAAAACTAATTATTGGAGTTTTGCATGGCCATTTTTCCAAAATAGCATTATGAATTATTCATGATGCTGAGTTTAATACAGTTATTTTAATGATAATATCTCATTGAAAAAAGTTTTTGAAGAAGAATTAAACATATCTTTAAACAAAAGAAACGAAGGGTACTGAGTTAAAATCATCCTTTTGGTAGCTTTAGGGAGATTAAAGTCGCAAGCAAATAGAAACTTGGTCTCTTCAAAACCAGGCAGTTCTTTGGCTCCAGGGTGACACTCCAAATTAATATATAACAGCCGAGCTAGGAGAGAACAAATGGAGACAGTATTCGAGCAGAAAATATTTCCTTGGAAGTACAATATTGGATTGGGCAGGTGGAGAGGATTTGAACTTCCACCTTCAGATTTTTGACAATTTTTTTACAGTGAGAATGAGGGTAAAATGTGAATTTTGGAGATTCATGCTGAAGGAGGGGGCAAAGAAAGGACAATGCCATGAGTGACAGTTCATTGTCACTGCTGTGTGTAGGAAAACTTTTACATGGAAAGCCTGGCTTTCTGTGACTTAGAGAGTCACAGAATTCCAGGATGGTTTGGATTACAAAGGATCTTAAAGATCACCTCGTTCCACCCCCTGCCATGGGCAGGAACACCTTCCACTACCAGAGGTTGCTCCAAACCCTGTCCAACCAGGCCTGGAACACTTCCAGGGATGGGTTTCCTATTTATTTGCAAGCTTTGTTCCCTCCACTTCCTCTTTTTTACTGATCACAGCTCCTCTCCAAATGTCATTCGACACTTTTTTTGCTGCTGGAGAAGCAAATGGAGTTTGAGACAGAACTTAGACACCATGAGGACACCCTGATCGGGGTGACAAGAACCCCTGGAGCAGAGGAACTGAACTTTCCTGCCTCTCCGCCAGTGTGAGCCCTCACTGCTCTGCTTCCCTCGGTTCATGCCATCCTTCCCTCACATCTCCCTCAGGCTGCTCAGCTGGATCACAAGTTCCCAGGAACACCAGGGACAGATGTGTGGCACAATCACAGACGCTCTGTGTGGTTCTAACAGAGCTACAAGCTGGAAGAGTTCTTTTTATGCCTTAGGCAGAAGGAGATGAAGAAGAAATAAGAGAGAAATACAATCAAAACACCCCAGATATTTAATGTCATAGAATCATGGATTAGTTTGGGTTGGAAGGGACCTTAAAGATCATCCAACACCAATCCTTGCCATGGGCAGGGACGCCTCCCATAGACCAGGTTGCTCCACGCCCCATCCCAGTCTGGCCTTGGACACTTCCAATGAGAAACCTTCTCTCCTTTGTCTTCTCCAGAGTCTTCTCCGTTTTCAGCAGGGAAAAATGAACAGTCTTGAAGACATCTCAGCAAAATGATTCCTCCATTAAGCTCCAGTGGCCAGTGAGAGAAGGTTCCCATTCCCCACGAAGAGGAAAAGAGGGTCAGGTGGTCACACACATTCTCTCCTCCTCCACAGCAGTAATTCAAGCCAGTTTTCTGCAATCAAACTGTCTTAGTGCTTTTTTCTTTTAATAAAAAGCTTTTTTTCCCTCAATTTTTCCTGCAGCTGAACATATATAAAAGATCAAGATATGAGGACCATGGATTGTGTGTTATCTTCTGTGTCATTATATCAGATCTGTCTATCAAAGCTCTCCTTCACCTCTCCCCTGCCACAGTTCATTACAAGGACCTGTTCTTTTATGACTAAACGATGGAGTAATATTAATCCTTGCCAAATGTAAAAAGGGAGATATGATAGCAGGAATTTAATAAAAATACTTTTATTCTCCAAGGTATTTTTCTGCAACTATCAAATGGAATAATAGCACATTTCAAGACTCCCAAAGAATGGCAGCGTATTTTCCTCAATGAGTTAAAATTTTATCTTCACCCCTAGCTGTACAATTCATAAAGGCTGAAGAGTCAAATAATTTTTTTTAAAGAGTCAGATATTCTGATAAACACAATTCACATTGGAATTTATTCTATATTCTCAATTACTGTTTAATTGTTATTCTATTAGGTCACTGAGTCAATCCCATGCTTGCAGCAATACCCTGGTCCTTGAATTTATACAACATTTACATGATTTGCCTCCCTTCTGCCTTTGGAAAACCACTCCAGAACTCGATGTTTGCAATTTTTGGAAAACCTCTTCAAATTTTCAGGTAATCTTATTTCTGGCCAGTATTTATTTACTGTTCTAAACTGAAAGAGGAGAAAATTGAGAAGATTGAAATGAGATGTGAGGAGGAAATCCTTCCTGTGAGGGTGGTGAGG
>WAAG01043602.1:0-12528 GCA_013390105.1 Tichodroma muraria | reverse complement strand
GTACCAACAACAAGGATGTCAAAGTGCTATACAGGCTTATACATAGCTGTGAGATGAGGGTTTGCTGCTGAGCACTTAATTTTCTGAAATTATACTCTGTCCAGTAGAGCTTCATGAATAGCAGGCTTCACTACAAAAATGAAGAAGTAATATTTTTTTTTTATAAAAATGGGTTATTTTACCTCAGTATTTTTATATTGTTGCTGCTTTTTAATTTTAAAGGGAAGGATGCTGTATTTTTATTCTATGGTTTTTCTTTTTTTTCTTTTCATTCTCACTGGATGGTTATTTCTGCCCTTAGTCTTCCATTCAGCCAGGCTTCTTTTGTGGATCTTTAAGCTCTGAAAATCAGTGGTGCCTAAGCTTTTATTCACAGTTATATGTATTGCAAACAGCAATGGTGTTTAACTTGCAAAACTTGTTGCCATGTGAATGATTTCATATTAGTCTTCGTGTTTTTGGAGTGATGAGAGACCTGGTAAAAAGGCTGCCCTTAATTAACGAAAGTCACTTTCTGGACTGGATTGGGCAGATTTGCACACAGCAGAGGGACTGTTAAGGTACTTTGTAATTGAAAAGGCAGAACATGACTACCTGAATTTGGTGGTTTATGATCTCAGTTAGTTCAAAAGTAACTGGCTGAGGTTCTGCCAGGTGTAACTGATACTTTGCGTCCCTTGTACACTGCGTGAGAAACCTGAATTACGAGTAATGAAAGGCAGCGTGTTAGCGCTTCCAGGTTACAAAACTGCTGTAAATGCCATAAAGAGATTTAGTTTCCAGTAGGAAACATCCTCCCTTTTAACCTGTGTTAACATGCTCTGAATTAACATCTCAGTTGTTTTCTGAACTTTTGTCTCTCGCATCAGGTTTTTTGTCATTAAGAGGTGCTATTAACCAGTATGTTTAATAATGTTTTTATGAGGTGCTATTAAAACAAGATGATAGGAGCTTATCTGAAACGTGAAGTATGATGTATTAGAGAAGTATTTTTATTAGAAGTAAATGATTGTAACATCATGTATGATATTTAATTTGTAGCTAAAATGGATATTTTTTTTCTTCCCAAATAATTTTATCTCTTGTATTCTTTTGAGCTGGTTTCCTCTTGCTTAAGCACATTTCCTTTATTTTCACCCTTCAGCACTGGGCTGGCTGTTGGGAGATGAGAAGCAGAATTGTTTTTATGTCGTTTTTGATGTTGGAATCATTTAAATTGCACAAGTTCAGTTTTGTGCAACAGGTTATGCCCTAAGGCACACACACATTATGTATCCAAGCTACTTGTTTACATGGCTAACATGGAAGCAAGAAGGGCTCTGTTTTTCATGGAGTTCCTATAATATTTCATGTTCAAAGCAGTTTTATGTTGACTTCATCGTAACAAATTATTTGTGTATCTTCTGAATGCCCAACAGGCAGATCAGCAACAAAAGAGTGTAGATATCATAAGCTGTAGGGAAATAAACAAGGCTGACAATCAACATCTGACAGAAACTCTGGAAAAAACATTTGGCTGTTGTCTTAATTGTATTTTCCCATTAATCTGAGTTTTCTGCTCATTCTTGATATCATTCTGTATCATTCTTTTCTGCAGTGAAATTTCAGATCCATTGAGAAGTATCAGTAATTAACATCTCTCCAGGGTTTCTTCCCCTCTAGTACCCATCAGTCTCTGCACCAAAGGAGTTGCAGTTGGTATTGTAATAATGTGAGCACGCAGTCAGCATATGGTGAAAAGTCAGTTCAGTATGAGTCAACCCAAATATTAGGAAGTCCTGAACTGTACAAATATTTTTTAATGTAGTTCTTGGATGGGATTTGTTTAAAAAATGCTGTATTTCCTCTATCATTAATCTCAGATAATTTGTCACCATCCCCTTTTGCTGGTACTGGTTTTAGAGAGTTGAGTGAATTCTTTGGGTGAACTCGGAGTTGGGGAACTGTTCTCACTAAGGAGTGACTTGGCGAGAGGTTGATTTTCACATGACGTGTTCCTTAAGCAGCAGGGTGGAGGGATACAAGATGTATAACCTTAGAACTGTAAATGTATTTTTATTACATAGAACATGTTTTTTAGTGAACTCTAGAATGAAATCAATCTTGCTTATGCCAGCACTTGTGAATCATTTACTCTTTTCTCACAATATCTGTGTTCAGAACAGGGTTTGGTTGGAAGTAATAAATGAGTATTGGATTTTCCTTCTGATTTTATAAACTCATTAAATTATGCTTTGGTGTCTGAAGGTTCCTATTCTTGGGCAAACATTAAGGAAAGGAATAAAGAAAGCTGGGGTTTTTTTCTTTCTTTGGTTTTTTGAACTTGTGCTTGTGGAACTTGAGAACTTTCACTGTGAAACATAGACTACTGTTGATCTCCCAGACAGATTACTCAATTTCTTCATCCTTCCCACAGTATGCAAAGAGAAAGAACACATTTCAACAAAATGTTGCATCTTTCTATGATATGCCAATCTGCTCAGGTACCAGAGATCTCCCAGGCCTCCGTGATCAAGAGATGTGGTTCAGTGAGAGGAGGTATCAGCCATGAATTGAGTGAGGGCTGACTCAGGGCTTCCTTGAGAGGACTTGATCCGTGCAAGACCACAGGGTGAATCTGAGGGTGAGAAGATGGCTGTTTGATGCCACTGGAAGGCTTATTTCTATCATCTTTAAAAGACTGAAGAAACTGGGGAGAGGTCTCCTTTGTGGAAACATGAATGTTCCACAATCTTCAAAACAGGCCAAAGGACCAATCATGGAGTTAGAGGATGGTGCTTCTTGATTCAGTGCCTGTGGAATGAGTCCTTTTGGAACACATTTCTGAGCATGTCAGTGACAAGATCGTGGTTGGGCACAGTCAGGATGGATTTGTCAAGGATTAATCATGCCTGATCTCATTGCCTTCTGTGATAAAATGTCAGGATTGTGGATGAGGAAGGAGCAGTCGCTGTCCTTTACCTTGCCTTTAGTCAGGCTTTCATCCCTGTTTCCCACAGCACGCTTGGCATTCCTAGTTAGAATGCCACAGTCTAGGAGGCAGCCAGGTGGGTAAAAAGCTGCACAATTGTAGGATCAGGCTCAGAGCGTGCTTAAGGGCTTGATCACTACTCAGTTGCCTGTAACAAGTTCAGTTGTGTTTCACATCTTTCTCAGGGACCTGGATGGAGGTGACAAGGTCCCATTCATTCAGATGGCACCACTCTAAGGGGACCAGTTGATCTGCTGAAGGGCAGAGATGCTGTGCATTCCTCAGTCCGCAGGAATGAATGGGCAGGAGGCTCATGAGATTCAACAAGGATGATGGGAGTAAAAAACTCATAGCAAAGATAGAGGTTAGGCATAACTGCATGGGGAGCAGCTCTCTAGGAAAAGGTTTGGGGACCTGGTGGGCAGCAAGGTGAACGTGAGGCAGGGATGCCTTGTGGCAGCAGAGAAGTTTGTGCAGTGATTATTTCCTTCAGCTTCATACTTGTTCAGCCACATGCAGAATACTCTGTCCAACTTTCATCTGCCCAGTGCAGAAAAAGATGTCAATTAAGTGGCATCTTCTAGGAGGGGTGCCAGAGTGACTGGTGGGCTGAAGCACAGGCCCTGTGAGGAGAGGCTGATGGAAAGGTTAATTTGGTGAAGAGAAAGCAAGGAGGGGATTAATGGCAGCATTCCCATATGATGAGGTTGTTTTTGAGAGGAGGAACTAGACTGGATGCTGCATGGTGGGAGGATGAGAAATAATGGATATAAACAGAAGGTTTTCAAGGAGTGACTGGATAAATTTCTTGGCAAATTAGCTTGATCTCATAGATGACTATGCCTTGAGTAAGAGGTTAAACTAGATGACCTCGTGCTGTCCTTTTCAATCTGAGTTATTGTAGCATAACTCTGTTTTCATAGGTTGGCATAATGTATTATGTGTGCTTAGGTTTCCAGTCTAAATAATGGCCTAAGTTTTCCAGTCTAACCCTCGATAGCAACCCAAGATCTCGTTCTTCCATAGTGGCTGGGCTTGCCACGTATGTTCAGCTGCATAAAATGCAGTAATACTTGAGTGGACTTTGAGACAACCAAAGCATTGCCCCCCAGACTATACTGAGGGCATTGGCAGTGCTAAAACTGTAAGCTATCTGCATTTGTTTCCAGTGTTTCTGACATCTCCTTGCTTGAGGTACTGCAGAGTCTCAGCTGCCCAGGCGTGCCCCCTGCGTGTCAGCAGCTGAGCTGTCCTCTCCTGCCTGGCAGTCCAGGGGGTCAGAACTCAAGAACTCACCTTGTCTGCTAAAACTGAAGCGGAAGCATCAGGGGTGGCAATTGCTCTTGTACTCTTGCCAGCACTATGTTCTTTTCTTCATGAATTGTGCAGGCTTTACAGTCAGCAGTTGCAGTCAAATGCATTGGATCCAGATGACTTCCAGGCTTATGACTTCAAGGCGTATGTTTGACAGTATTCCCACAAATCCAAGGTTATTTATAAAATGCCGTTATTTTTCCAAATACTGTGTTCAGGGCATAGATCTTTTTGATTTGCTTTGCCTCCCACCTTTTCTTCAGCTTTGATTCTGTTGCAGATTTATTTTTAAATATTCGTTGGTTTCTTTACTAGATGCATTTTTCTCAATTTTTTTTCTGTAAGTTTAATATAAACTTCTATGAACAGAGTTTTTCTGTTTCAAAGCAGTTGAACTAATGTTCATGACTGTCATTTATTTTTTAGTATGTCTCTGAGGGAGGAAGTTATTATGTTACAGATGGTATTGGTGCATTTAAAATATTAATCAACATGTAGGCATATTTGTATGAGAGTTTTGTGGTGAGCCTTATGTTGTCACTTGATCTTTTTTTAACTTCAAGAAGTGTTTAGTCTTTATGACAGTTCCGTAGCTGCTCTGCCTTTGGCTCACTGTTCAGTTTCAATTCAGGTCAGACCATGTTAGTTTTTTCAATAATCTTGCCATCCAAGTTTCCTGAGGGTTTTCTCTAGCCTTACAGTTTAGTTTTTCAGAGTATAGTTAGGCATTTTATTCTGATCTACGCTTTAATTCTTCATGCACTGTCTGTTTAACCAATTTATAAAATGCATGCCTACAATAATTTTTTAGGAGTCAATGACTTGATTTTTAAAAAAAACCCTTTTATATATCAGATATAAATCTTACAAAATGCAAAAAACATCCTGTTACATCTTGTTAAAAAAAAAATCTAAATTTTAATTCAGGATTTGTATTCTTTCTTTTGTGGTAAATTAGCTGTGTTATCACTACATTTCTAGGTGTTAGAAAATAAGTCTTTCTCATTCCCCTGAATGTACCCAACATGTCCAAGATTTTAGCTTGTTCAGTGGCACAAGCACTTCTTCACAACTTTTTTTGGGGGCTGACCTTGGCCAGCTGGCAGATGCTCACCAAGCCACTCTCCTGGCCCTCTTCCTCAGCAGAACCAGGAGGAGAAAATAAATAAAAAACTCTCCGAGATAAAGACAGAGAGATCATTTACCAATTACTGCCACAGGCATAACAGACTCACCTTGGAAAATTCATGTAGAGTTTTTTTCCCAGTTAAAAACAGTCTGATAAAACAAAGACAAACCTAAAAAACACCTTCCTGTCCCCCATCTTCCCAGGCTTGACTCCTTCCTTCCTGGCTCTTCTGCCTGTCTGGCAGGGGTACAACTGCTGCTCTCTTCTCACAGAGGCCACCCTGCAGCCCCCACTGCCAAGCCCTTGCCATGTACACACAGAACACCTACACGTACCCGGGAGTGAGCGCTGGCATTGACTTTGGAGTGTGCAAGTTCATTACAGAATATTTATGTGATGCCTCATTACAGATTTCAGCAGTCTCCCATTACTTTCCAGATAAGCTTACCGTAAGCTCTTCCAAAGCTTTTGAAGCAAACATACAGCAAGCAATCTGACTTCTTCATCTTTCACCACTAATTTAGATTACCCATTGGTTCATTGTCCTTATTGCAATCTTTTAAAATGCTGGTTTATGTAAGTACCTTGCAAATTTTATACCTTTCTTGATTTTATGCTGTGAAAGATCTTTATTTCGTCACTCAACCTTCATTTGTTTATATGGATATCTTCAGCTTTTCAAGTCTAGCATTCAGCTGGATCTGGAAATCTTAATGTTGATCAGAAACTGCTGTCCTGATAATTTTTTTTCCCCCCTGCTGTTTTATTTTCAGGCTTTAAAAGCATTTAATAGGACCTTTTTACTTCGTCTCTGAGTCTGAGTCTCAATTTTTTTCCTTGGGATGTGTCAGGACATTCCTTTCTGTTTATCTTCTATTAAATATGTTTATATGTGAGTTTGTATATGCACATGTGTATATATAAAACCATACATTTATTTTAAATACTTTAAATCTTTTCAACGTGTCTCAGTTGAAAACACACAACTGATTTACCACTGTCTGGCTAGCTCATTTTGGATTTTCCCCTCTGTAGTTTCACTATCTGCTGGTGAAATTATTTTTTTTCTCACAAGTTTTGTTGTTCTTTCTTGCATGCCTGAATTCCTTTTGACTTGGTCAGGTGATCTCTCACACCTGTGTTGTTGATATTCATGTACTATCAGCACTCAGGTGCAAAAACACCATTGCAATCACACCCTGCAGTCTGTGTATTGCCCCTACCTGTCTGCACCTGCTGAAATAGTTGCAGCTCTGAGTCCAGCTCTGTGAATCTCTTCAGGGAGCCTCTCTCCTCCCTCACCTGCAGTACTGAGATCATACACCCAGCAACTTGGCTTCTTCCTGACCAGAATTCAGTTTCTGGTGCCAGGGATTCTTATGGTAGAAATGCTCAGTCTTCTAAGCTTTTTGTGTTAAAGTATTAATTAATTTTTTTTTTCCCTGTTTGGGAAAGAGGCTTTTGTTTCAAGAAACTAGACCATTTTTGTAAAGAATTTGCTCAATAGAGAGCGTGNTAATCTCTCTCAGCTTGCAGGTAATTTATTCATAAAATCATAGAGTGGTTTAGGTTGGGAGGGACCTTAAAGGTGATACAGTTCCAAGTCCCCTGCCATGGCAGGGGACGCCTTCCACTACACCAGGTTGCTCAGAGCCTGGCCTTGCACACTGCCAGGGATGGGGCATCTGCAGCTGCTCTGAGCAGCCTGTGCCAGGGCCTCACAACCCTGAAAGTGAAGAATTTCTTCCTAGTATATAATGTAAATCTGCCATCTTCCAGTTGAAAACCATCACCACTTGTCCCCTCACTACATGTCCTTGTAAAAATTTCCTCTCTGGTATTCATGTAGCCCCTTTAGGTACTGGAATATACTGCAAGGTCTCTCTGGAGCCTGATCTTCTCCTGCATAATGGCCAAAGTTGTGCCAAGAAAATATTTGCAATTATTCATTGTTCAAGATTACTACTTATCAATTCAAAGTGTTTTCCTCCAGCCACTCTGTAACAAGAAATATCTTTACTAGGATTGCTGAGTTGCCAACCTGTCATTGAAGGGGATGATGCCTGTAATGGTATGAATTCCAAAAAAGGAAACTGCTGATTTTATTCTGCCTTTTGTTGCTTTGCTATTTTGTCTTCCAGGACCTCACAGTCAAAAGTCAGTGCTGTAATAATCTTTTGCATATCATTTATGCTTGATTACTGCTCTATGTAAACCTGTCTGATGTTAGACATAAACACTGCTACCACCCTGTTTTGTGTCAACGAGTGTAGAATCCCAGTCTCCTCTGTGGAGAGAGCATCCATATTGAAACTAGTGCTTCTGAAGTGTTTAAAAGTCAGATGTCTAGCTTCTGAGACTTCTGAGTCTCTGATCTGATCTGTGTTGCTCAACAAGAAATGGTCAGTGCCACGTGAAAGACGCTGGTGAATATTTTGACATTTGATACTTACTTCAGCAGTGTGAATGTATGTGGACTATCATTCAAAGCAGAAGAGACATTGACTCTGTTAAGTAGATGATGTGTATGGAGCTATTAGCTTCCCTCTGATCTTGGTTTGGGACCTTAAAATTCTGAAATTTGGCTTTGAGGAGTATATCATACCTGATACCACTTTCTGAATAATCGGTATCTTACTTCCATAGCTGTATTCTTTCCAACTGTATCCTACCTTGCTATCTCCTTTTTTGCACTTTGAAAAGAACGAGTGGGATAACTGGGACAATCTGGCAACTGTAAAAGGGCAAATGTGTGGCTGGACTGGCAGGTTCCAGGGCTGGGAAGCAGCACTAACTGTTGTTTGCTTACTGGTGTTTTTCATGGGCCATACATTTGAGGGCACATCCAGAGTACCATGCCCAGTCTCCAGCTCTGCGGTACAGGGCAGTACTGATCTTCTGGCATCAGTAGTTTGGTAGGTAATGAAATTATATGGGGACTGGATATATGGCATATAAAGAGGGACTGTAAGAACTGTTTTTGCTTAGTCTAGTGAAAATGAGGTTCAGGGCATCTTGGTGTGGTTCCCTCCTGCCTGATGGGGAGGCGTGAAGAAGCTGGACTTCTCAGGGATGTGCAGTGGAAGAGATGTGGCAGTGATCACAAGCTGGAACTTGGGAAGTTCGTTCTTACCAGGCACAAGGAACATCATTTTCATCATCCGAGTAATTAAGCACTTCAGGGTTTATCAGCATCTCTGATCCTGGAGATGTTCAGAGCTTGATTGTGGAAGCTTATTGTTAGAATAATTCCAGTTGTCCCAACCTATATTTTCCTATGGTTTCTCATATCTCTATTTCCAAAATACGTGTTTGTCCTTTCTAGATAAAAACTGGTAAATTCTGACTTCCAATTTCCATACCCACCATGTGCCTGGACATAAAGACCACTTTTCTCAAAAGAAACTAGTGGTAAACAATATTTTTCTTTGACTCTGTGTTAAAGTTGAGTTCATTGTTACATTCACAGTATTTCATGTAGGTGTTTACCAGGTGGCACTTAAGTTTGCTAGAACTTTTCTCTTTTGGCCTTTTTTTATGGCTTGTTATTTCAGAAACCATAAAACTATTAAAGAAAATGTAGAAACAAGATACTTGTATGTTTATGTCACTGGCTGAAGCCTATGCCTGACTGCTGGAAATGTGAAGCTTCTCAATTCATTATTTATACTAACTAGTTAATTATTTTAACTAACTAATCAGGTTAGACTGATGGACTGATCTAATTCACTGTGGATAGGTATCTTGAAGGATCTTTTGGAGATATTTGTCATAGGCACTTTTTCACATGCATCTCTCTTCTGTGCCGCTTATACTCTGCATTTGCTGTGAAGAAATTAGTGTTTAAATGTTCAGGCCCTTGGAGGTGTGGCTCAGGGAAATAAAGATTTCTTACTGAGTACAAGCACGCCTGGCTATCTGCTATTCAGTTTCCCCCCTGAAGAATATATCATCTTTAATGACACTACTTTTGGTAATGAATTAACACAATTCTAAGGATAGTAAGTGAAAATTGGGTCAAATGTAATGATGTTACTGTTATATTTTACCATGATAATGCTGTTACATCTCTGTGGTGGGTTGGCCCAGGCACTCATACAGCTGCTTCCTTATTCCCTGCTGCAGAGGGATGGGGAGCAAAACAGGGCTGAGAATGCTCCAGGGTTGAAATAAAGACAGGGAGATCAGTACCCAATTGCTGTCATGGGTAAAGCAAACTCGACTTTGGGAATTCAACTTAATTTATTGCAGATGAACATAAATATTCAATTACTGGGTAACAAAAAAGACAAGTGTTAAAACACTTGTGGGAATCCATCCCTCCTCCTTTCCCAGCCTCACTCCAGACTCCTCTCTTCCCCACCTTGTAAGCACCACAGGGTGCACAGGTCCCTTCAGTGAGGCAGGATGTGGGGGGCTTGGAGTGAAGGTGTATCAGTTTTTCTGCTGCTCTCTGGTTTTGTTTCCCTTGGCTGTGGTGCGGGTCCACCATCGCTATCCCTTTGGCAGTGACCTGCTGCAGGGCAGAGCATCATCCCTTCTCTTCCTCTTCTTCCTCTTCTTTCCCTGACCTTGTTCTCTCATGCCCTCTGTTGGTGCCTCTTCTTCTGGTGTTCTTCTGTGCCCTTTCTCAAATATGTTTTCATTCAAGCACTCCACACACGGCTGGGAGGTCCAGCTGTGCCCTGTGGTGGATCTCTTGTGGAGCTGCTGGAGCAGAGACCTCACTGCCAGCACCTGAACACTTGCAGAAATACAGTTGTAACTAGAACTTTGTGTGTTAGTTAAAAATGTTCTGGAAATGTGGAAAAAGAAATGCTGGGCTAAATATTCCTACTAACTGATGATGAGTACTTTATTATTAGAAGCTCATGTTGTCTCCTGCTTTCTTGCAATTTCATGTGAGACTGGATTGCTTCCTCAATCAAACGTGGTTTTGGTGAGCTGCTTAGTGGCTGAACTTGTAAATGTTCTATTTCTAAAATCCTTTAGATGTTTTTTGTCTGCCTGATTCAGAAACATAGGAGTGATTTCACTGTAGTCAATGTTGTTGTGATAAAATCATGGAATAAAGTGACACAGCCAAGCAAATGTGAAAAGGTAGAATTTGGAGCTTTCTGTGAGCAGTTAATTGACCAGTCTGGAGCTGAACAAGATTAAGGATTTTCTAAGGCGAGGCATGAGTATACTGAGAAACTGTTCTACGGTATCTTGGGGTTTAGATGTTATATTCTACAGTAATAGTGACTTTTTTTTTGTAGTTAATTTAATTTTTGACAGTTTATCAGTATAAATAAAATGAATTACTTGTTCTATTTTGCGAGGATGGGCAGGTTTTTGGGTTAAATTCAGAGATACTTTTGAACTTCTAAAGAGAAAAAATTTCCTTAGTAGAAATTGAGTATCCTGAAAAATAAGCAGTATATTACAGAATATTGCTTTGGTCTTTAAAATTATACTGTAAGAAGAAAAACTTTTCTAGCAAATATTTTTCAGTTATTATGTTTAGTCTCAGATGTACAGAGAACTTAGTTCCTTTTTTAACCTCCTCAGAGGCATATATGATCTCTTAAAACTAGCAGTGGTATCTTACTCACTGATTGTTTCACAGCATTCAAGGTGCTGATTAAAAATTTGAAGCTAAAAGTATATTGTCTTTCATATTTGAAATATTCAGATATCTCTATGGAGGTCCATCAGAGCACCTTTGTGGATATATATCTCCCTTTGTCTAGGTCCTACTGACTTGATAATTCTGTATTTCTTAAGATTTAAGTAGGACTTTTGCTGTTCAAGTTCTTAAAAATTAAAGATCTATTCTAAAGAAATGAAGAATTTCTGACCTCTATTCTAAATTTATTGTATAAGGACATGAAACTTGCAGAGGTAGAATATTATGCCAATTTATGCTCAAGGTGTCAGAAAAAGTAAATATGTGAGCTTCAAATGCCTGAAGTGTTTACCAGCTAATTGACAAAGCAACAATAAGATTTCAGTGTTTGTGTAGTCAGAGCAGAGGCTTTTTGAAGGATATTTGTTCATTAGAGTCTAGGAAATGGATCAATCCGTTAGCCTGATGCTGGTGTTTATCTGGGAAGGAGTGCTTCTTTCAGCAGATGCCTCTGAAATTATGTTTCATTGCTGTCAAATAATGCTGCATGCTGAAAGTCAATTTGCATTTTTAGCAGACATCCTTTTACCTCTATGAATATCTTTGTGTGGGAGGGGACTCATGATGGTCAAGAGGTAGAATGGAAGTTTTTGTAACAACTAAGTCACAGTGTGTTCCAGAGATACAGCTGAGTCAGAGTCCTCTCCAGGTCTCAATAAATGCACCTAAAACCCAGTGAAAATGGTCTGTCTTACTTGTGTCAAGGGTCTGTGTTATTTTCACTTCTTACTGTTCATACTAGCGCTTTGAACTGCTAAATATGACTGATTGACTTAAAAGTCAATGTTTCTTTCATGTACCCCTTGGTCTACCAACTTAGTGACAGAAGAGAGCAAGAAGAGATGGCAGTAATTACCAAAAATCAACAAAAAAATTAATGATTAATGGACAAGTAGGTAATTATAGGTGTTAATATTGAAGATTTCAATGCTAGATACAGCTTTATGAGTTACACAGATTTCAGAATATCCATGTGAATTTTAAATAACTATCTAATCTCATTAGTGGTGTGACACTGTAATCCCTATTACAAAACTAAATGTTAAACAAAATGTGCAGACTTTTCATTTGTTACCTTCTGTCTCTGGCAAGTTAGAGATAAGCTGAGCACATGTTAAAGATTAGCTGCTGATGGGCAAGTGATCAAAAGCTTCCTTTCCTCTTCTGATTTTTGTGTCTCTAACCCAGTTAGACAACAGGAGAGAAAAAGAGACATGGGTTGAGTTGTGTGACTTTTGAATGAGGTCTTTAGGGCATGCATCTCCCCAGAGTTTGTGTGATTTGACTCTGAATGGCATTTTTAATTCATGAACAAATTAAATTTTGCTCCGCTTTTTGATGTACAGGCATTTTCCTGGCGTGTCACTAAGTGACAGTCTGAGTGGTGGGCTTTTCAGCTGGCACCTGGGATCCCTGGCAGCCTGGGGAGCTGGATGTTCCAGA
>WAAG01043582.1:2131-22094 GCA_013390105.1 Tichodroma muraria | reverse complement strand
GCTCAGGACTCTGCTCTGCCCTGCTCGCCTGGCTTGCAGCTAAAGGTTTTTCATGTCGTTTTTGCAAATTCTGCATTCTTTCTGAAGATGTGCTGTGGTCTCTGCATCTGAAACCAGACTGAAAAAAACAAATGTGATTGGTATTTTGTAATTTCAATTTTTCAAACTATGTATGTGCATGCACATAAAGCTTTCTCAGGCCTGCTAATTAGCAACTAGGTACAGTTTTTAGAGAATAAATTGTGCTTTGGTGTTCTGAATTTTTTTTTTTGTGGGGGCTTTCTAGTGGGTTTTCTTGGTTTTCTTTTTCTTTAAAGCCTGCACAAAAATTCTACAGACAGCACCAGATTATTCCTCCCCCTCAAGACAATTCATCTTTAAATTTGTAACTAAAATAAAAAGGTTTCTTTTGGCCAAACATGAAGAAACTCAGGAGCTGCTGGTGACTCTAAAAGCCATGAACCCTGAGGAACTGTCTAAACATGATCACTCCAAAGAATTTTCTCCCACTACATAGTTATTCTGCATCCAGTTACTGCCTTTTCAACACATTTTTTATGAAAATGAATATGCACACAATTCTCTAAGGACCAGAGACAGCAGCACAGTGATATAAGCATTCTTCAGTTTATTATGTGACAGGTTGGTGGAAACCCATGTGCAAGACTGGTAGGCAAAAACCAGTGGATAACTTGAATTTCACATTTATGCTTATCTACTTCTCAAGAAAATTTCCTACAGACCTCATACCAATTTAGTTTCAACAGAAAATAGTTTCTAGGACAATTCTGCCTTGAGGTACAGTGAATTTGGCTGAGGCAACCTCATTTAAAATTTTTTGTGCCAGCTTTGTTTTTAAATATCTAAAATAACTGCCAGATTTACAGTCTAAACTGTGACTGGACAAAAAAGTCTGGTTCTTCCTACTTTCCCAATGTCATAAACTAACAACAATGGCTTTTAAAGCCTCTGATTTGACAACAGGTTATAAAAAAATTCAGAACTGCTACATGCCAGATACAAACATCCACAAGCTTCTTTCTATAATAAACTCACAGTTACCAAACAGGAAGATTCAAGACAATTTAACAATTCCATCTAAAAATCTAAACAGGCCAAGCTGGCTCAAATATATTTGCACAAACAGGCATGTGTATACAAAGCTCCCACTTGGAGCTCAGTTTTCTTGTCTGCAATAACAGAGTTCAAGCAAAACCTACGTTTAAACAAAGGCCAATGTTTCAGCCTTCTTTGTACCCCACTGGACCACCTGCCCCAATAAATTCTCTCAGTTAGGAAGGCTACCTTCTCCTTTCTCCTCACATACTAATTACAGAAATCATGTCCCATTTGAAGGAAGTCTCACAGAAAGATATTCAAGCTTTAGCATAAAAGAATTTTAAGCCATTAAGAAATAATAAAAATGTTTAAAAAATGGTACGCTAATGTAAATTTTAAAAAGAAAGTTTTCAAGACAACAGGAGTGAGAACACAGGATTCTAGTTCACCATCACATCAGAATCTTTCTAAAGAAAGTTTGAGAATTTTTTTTCATCTGAAGTGTGAATGGATCAAAAACTGAACTAACTTTTCTACACCCACACTATCATCATTTCACAGGTTGCTTTATATATGCAATGTTCTTCCTAGGTAGAGACATACAAAGCACAGGCTATAGGCAGAAGACTGTCAAGGACATTACATTATACATAAATATATATATATATATGATACAGAGCTAGCTCAAAAAACATACCAGTTAGAAATGTGCAAATGAGCCAACGTGCAACTAGACGTCAAGGCTGAGTTTCTATACTGTTTTCATTAAATATTTTTTGTATGTTAATTTCATAATTCCCTCCAAATTCCTTATTTCCCCATATTACAAAAAGCCCTGAATACTTCAACTGAGAACCACTGACAGCATACCTGTGGAGTACTTCTTTGCTCAGCTTGTCTTCCACCTCTAGAAAAGGTCGGAGTTTTTTCAATCCAAGGTTTTTTTTGAGTTGCTTGGGAATTTACACTAGTCCAACCTATACCAGCTGAAAGAGAAGTGCCATCTATGAAAAACTGAATTAGTATCCGGAACATATCATAATGATTCATATGCCACCAGAGCCAGGAACACAATCCTGAAACAAATAAAGTTCTTGGAGAAAGTCTAATTCTCCTGTGACAACACTTACTTCCGTAGCTATTCTCAGCTGTTGGCAGTCACCTTTATGGAACATTCAAGCTGCCAAGAATTGATCACCACAAAGCAGTAAGAAAGGAAAATCTCAGGTTCATCCATACCAATTTCCGTTCAGTCATAAATAGCAATTCCTGGCATTAACTACTACTACCAGACTAATCAAAGTATTTGTTCATGGTATATGTAAAGCTTCTAAAAAGTATCAGTGCTTCTGAAAGAGAGAATGAGAACTCCTTGGCTCTGTTACTACCCAGGTATGAACTGCAGCCCAAAAGGGTAAGGAAGCCTGAAGACAAACTACACAAACAGGAAAAACAGGAGCACAGCTTTGTCTGAATGCTTCCACTGGAGTCTCTAGCTTTTTTTTTAATCCATTAAAGAAAGGCAGCTGTTAATAAATTATTAGTGATAGCTATACACTTGTTCATTCAGCAAGTGACAGGTGTCTTAGTGGAGGTGGTTGGAAATCACAGTAAAGATACATCCTCAGAAGTATCTGATCAGTTAGAGAAGCATGCTGAAGTAGATCAAGAGGTATGTAAAGCAAAAATACAAATGCGACCCAGCCAAATTTTAAACAGCTCACGAGTCAAGACAATGCTTACTTGTATTTATTGATGGTTCTACAACCTGAAAAGGAAAAAAGACAATTATTTTAGTAATTTTCATTAGTCTGTAGGCTATAAATAGTGAAGTTACTCAGTTATGTTTACATACATTCATTGCACAAGAATCTGCATTTCTTGAAGCCATAGCTGCAGCCTGGTTATTGCCATGCTTGGGACTACAATAGCCACTGTCACTGTCGATGTCTGGCTCGCTTGCGCCCTGTTCACTGGAGGACTCTGCAGCAGGGTGAGAGGTCCTCCTGCGCCTGCCTTTGGACTTCCAAAGCATCGTGGAGGCGCTCTCAGAGAGTGACTTATTGGCTATATCTGAAGGAAAGTCTTCAAGAAACAAAACCAAAATTACTAGTGCAGGAATTGGTAAGAGACATGGAAAAGCTACATATCATAAAAATAAATTTTAAAAACCAGTCTTTGCATTAAAACAGCACTGAATTTAAATTATGTCTAGGTCCAACTGTTACTAATAACCAACTCCTTCAAGAGTTGGCAAAGTCTCTACAGGAGTACCATGTCAATGCAACATTATAAGGTGACATACTGAGTAGGTATCTGCAACCATCAGCACCTTTTCTTCATTATCCTTTTGAGTTGCAAAGACTTCTCTTAAAAGCTGCATCTAAATCAGGTCCACCCTCTTCTAGAAAAGATGACAACTGACATGTAGTTCTAGTTATTTCATACACTCAGAACTTAAAAAACAAATTACCTGTTTGCTGTGATGCATCAACCAACAAAACAATCTTGGATCTGTTCTCAGGACCTGATGAACTGGTCTCCTTCTGAGTGGCAACATTTTTCACTGGAGGACGTTTATTTTTTATGTGCATCTGTAACTGCTGTTGCTGTTTTCAAACATTACCACACACACAAAAAAAGTTGATAAAAAATGAGATAGATGCTTCCTGTGCAAAGCCATTTCTTTATATGGTTCTACTTATCCAATTCAAAAGCAGACTTACTTTTTGAATGACTGGTCCCCTGTTACTGCTTCTGCTCCGCTGAGTGGACAATGGAAAGACCTGGCCTGATGGGCTGGGACGCTCAGTGCATTCTGTAGTAACTGTACTCACAGCATTTGCTGTTTGAAAGGGTGCAGGATAGGGCGTAGGGAAAGGATGATAGAAACCCATGACCTGAGCACATGGTGCTGGCATCAGCTGATAGTAAGTATATTCTGTAGAAACAGGTGGCTGTGCAGATATTATAGGATAAGCAAGGTATGGTCCTGCAGGATTTGGGCTGGGTTGCTGCCATCTGATGTCATTGTTATATAATGGAAACTGTCTATTAAAAAAAAAAAAAAAAAACGGAAAGAAAACTTCTCAGTAAGTCTTCCCCTTCTCAAAGAAAATTCAGACCTTTATCACACCTTCAAAAACACCGTTCTACTATAGTAAGTTCCTAAACTCAACATATTTTAACTAGTTATGTGAAGAAAATACTGAATCAGCTACATGGCAGCATTCCGTGTTCCACCACCTGCCACGTTTCACCATGGCAAAACCCAAGCTGGGCACCCAAAGCTTTGCTTCAATCAGAGAGGCATCAGAGATTCAGACAAAAAAACCTCCTGACTGCCCTAGAAGATCCAAGAGCATGGAAGGTCACTTTGGGAGGGATTTGTACCAGACCTGCGTAGCCAGGAAAAAAGAGGGAAAGAATACAAAAGAGAGGGAATGGAGAATGCAAAGGGAGGAAAACAGGTAAAAGACTGAGGACAGAGAAATTTCCTCCTTATACATGAAGGGTTAAATATGGTGAACAAAAAACTGAATATACAGCCCACAATCACTGACTCCCCTCAAGCCTACAAGTTACAGATCATCTTCCATGAAGATCACAACCACTTATTACCTGTTGGATTGATTTTCCTGTACAAATGGATAGCAAGTGATCAGGTAGCTAGGGATTGGAGTTGGTTCCATGCCATTAATTCCTCCACTGTCATTAGGAAGCGCCATTGGTATCATTAGTGTTTCTGGACCCTTCTTCTGAGGAATAAATGGTTCTACTTCAGCTGACAGCTTGACATTCTTAAGAGAAAAGAAAGAATGTCTTCATTAATTACAATCATAAGTTGCTTGAGAAAATTTAGATTTACAAAGTCATATGCAAAGTACCATGAACAGCAGGCAAATGGATGACAAGGCTACAGAACTTCTGCAGTAAACCAAGAGGTGGAAAACAGTTGGCAAGTGCTTACTGCATCCTTCCAATGAATGCAGGGTGTAATACAGATCACCAACATTTAGCATTTGTGTTAACCTTTAGAAGTGTAATGCAAACACTAATTAATTTAAAAGGGACTGAAGCTCAGATCTCACAGAAGATATATGAGTTGGAGCACAGAACAAAACCAAATTAGCACTGTATGTGGAGCACAGTTGTGTAGGCTTTCAGAAGTGAAACCAACATATGGAAGATGTAGTAATGCCTGGCCTGCTCTACAAAACTGACCATCTTTCTAGGCAATTATAAAAAAAGACTTTTCAGCACTAGACCATAGTTTAACTGTTAAGAGATGATGCACCACAGAAGAACCCTCCCCACACATTCTATCTGCACAACTTGAATGTACTTTAAAGTGTTAAGATTATGATTAAACGTTGTCATGAAGAAGGCTTAGAAATAAGTTTTAAACTATGCTTTCAAAGAAAAGTATCTTCCCCAATCCTGAAGGTATCCTTAGCTTAAGATGGTTTTGCTCACATTTTTGGTTTTGTACAACATAGCTGCATGCTACACTTAAACAATGAAAAATGCTGTATTCAATAAGACAACTGCAGAACCAAAGAACCCTTAAATTCTATATTCCACTATAACTTACATTCAGATAAAAATAATCTTTTTTTTGTACAAAGATTTCAGCTTAATTATATGTGTCTTGCATTACTACCTCATGGAGTACCAAATCCTAAGAAGATTCCTTCTAAAGCAGACAAGGACGCCAAACTTTTTTCCTTTCATATGCCTACAAAATACCTCAAAGGTAACACAACATGTATGAGTACATGCTCTTATAGTAGAAAAACGAAATCCTGAAAGTTTGCTGAGGACAGTCTTTTATCCTTGTTACTACCTCTAGAACATCCACATGAGCTGAAACAGTTAAATGGGAGCTCTGGAAGTATCAGGGCAAGTAGTCCCACACCCACCTCACACTTCTCACTCCATGCTTTTGCTCTGTGTCACATCCACAATTCATCCAGAGACAGCCTTCCCACCCACTATCTGAATCTCCAAGTCCCCAAAACTTATTCTACTTAAATAAGACCCCATACTGGTTTAGCAGCATGGGAGTGGAAGAGGTGGGAAAGGCAAGTCCAAAAATTTTTATGAAAATACAGTTGTCCCAATGAAAAAAGTATGTCTTTCAAACTGACAAGACACACTGTTCTTGGCATGGAAGTATTTTTTAATGACTATTCTGAAAATGCTTATGGCTATAATATGGATATATAGATAGATCTAGATGGAATATAATATATGGAATGATGTCCCATCCCTAGAAGTGTTCAAGGCCAGCTCGAATGGGGCTTTGAGCAATCTGGTGTAACGGAAGGTGTCCCTGCCCATGGCAGGAGTCTGGAACCAAATGATTTTTAGGGTCTGTTCCATTGCAGGGCAGTCTGATTCTTTAAGCACAGACACAGAAGTATCACTCACTCCTGATGTACAAGGTCTGCACTACAGCAGAACAATCACCTTCATATCAATTAAATGCATTTCTTTATCATTAGTAGAGGGTGAACATTCCTTTCTTCTACAGTAACTCTTCTAACTCCTGAAGTTTCATTCAGAGGAAAAGCTGGGGGGCAGCTGCAGCAGCAGCACTGAACTTGTGCAACACTAATCAAACCCGCCTCTACCCAGAGCTTCCTCTCTGGCCTCGGGCACATCCCTCAGCTGCCTCGTGACTCACCTACCCCTTCGCGAAGTTCCAAGGCATTCTCCTCAACACAAGAGAAAGACTTCTCATAATTTTTTTTAAAGTGTTTATGTACAGTGAACACATAATAAGTACCAGTAATACCAACACTGAAATCCCTCCCTGAAAGCTAAGAGGGTTTTCTTATGCTATTTCAAGACTGTGAGGCAAAAACATATGCTTAAGAATAGATTCACTTATGGGGTGGCCCACAAAACTGGACCAGAGATTATTATGAATTGGAAGAGACCCACAAGGATCATCGTGTCCAGTTCTTAAATGAACGGCCCATATGGGGATTGAACCCACAACCTCGGCATCATTAGCACCCTGCTCGAACCAGCTGTGCAATCAAAACACTAAAGGAACACACCAAGGGTGCTTCATCCACAGAACACAAGAATAAAACCAGGATGAGTGCTTTATAAATGTGGTATTCCTAAGGAAACACTGAAAACTGTCAAGCAACTACTCCTAACCTGCTGGTCACTATCCTACCACAACATGCCAAGTGAACTTCAGCCAAGATACTAAAATAAACTCTAGTACTGGCTCAGAAAATAGTCAAAACATTCTATTTGTAATTCAGGTTGGGACCAAATTTCCCGTTTTAAGGAGCTTTACTATGTGGCTGTCTGCACTTTCCCTTATTTGGGAGATTTATGTGAAAATACAAAAATCATTCTTTATTGACAAGTCTTCTGCAAAATGGTCTCATGACAATATTTTGTGACATAGTACTACATCATCACTCATTATTAGGATTATGAGAGAACAGTCTTTCACATCAGGTGTTAAAAACAAAGCTGTAACTGACCCAAGCAGGAAGCAAGTGATTCCCATCTGCAAGGCTGCCATAGCAAAATATTTCTTGTCAATTCTCAAGGATAATTCCTACCTTACTTTTACATCCAAGGTAGATTAGACAAAATTTGACTTATTTAAATATGTCCAGCAAAAAAAGGGTATGTTGGGGTTTTTGTTTGGTTTAAATTTATTAAAAAACCTCCACAAGACTCATGACTTTGGGAAAATAATTCACATTATTCTGCTTGGTTTTATTAGGTTCTAACAATTCAGAGATGCCCAAACTAGAAAGACAGCTTTAATTCTTCCTTTCCTGTTGCCCAGTCTCTTATACAGGTTATGATTATGACTGCTATGACAGAGCAATTGCCTGATTATATTTAATTATAATTTTCTGTACAGCTCAAAACAAGTTTAGCTTACCTGTAGTGGTAAAATAAAGATACAGCAGATCTTGTAGTCATAAACACATATGGGTGCATTTGAAAGTTAAATCTTTTTTTTTTTGCTTACAGAACTTGGGGAGTGTCTGTTACCTAAAAGAATCAAAACTCAATTTCACATACCTCTTACACGCATTATACCTTAAACCTTCTCTTGCACAGGTTAGTCTGCACCTACAGGTCTGGTTGGTTTACGTGGTTGTATTTTTTCAGTCCTTTAGAGAAACTTATTTTGGCAAAGGATTTAGGGCAAACTTCTGTTTTCAGATTTTGCATTTTGTTCTGTAATGCACATAAACATACATGTGCCAACTCATCAAAACAGCAACTGAAAACTTAGAAACCTCAGTACAGGTGTTCCAAAATCATTCTGCAAGCGTAATACATCCAATCCTCACATAACTTATACATTTGATTAGACAACAAGGCCCCATTTTCACTTTGAGGTAGAAAACAAAAAGGCAGCTCAAGCCTATTACCAACAAAACTAAATTAACTTCAACATACTGCTTCCTTAGAGCATTTTACCCATCTTTCAAAAATACTTCAAGAGTTCTGTGTTACACAGGCCGTGTGTCTTCAGATGAGGGCAGTAAATTTACCAAATGTAAAGCGAAAAAGGGAAACCAATGTACTAAGTCAGGTCAGACTGCTAACCAAACCAAAACATCAACAGAATTAACTCTCCAGGGTTATTCTCCAGATATCTGAGCACATTTCACAGATGGCCAGTGGTTTCACTGGACAAGTGAGGGAAACAAAAGAGTAATGCTATGTAATTCGTCCAAAGTTATCTTAGCAGATCTTTTTAGGACTATAGATTTCTCAGCTAGGAGGAAATAGTGGTGAAGATAGACAGCAAAGTACCTCCTCTTTTTGATAAATGTCCTTCTTCCTTCATAGTGTAAGGAGAAAAATTGAAACAAGGAGAAAAAACCATTTTAGTGTCACGTAAAGGTGCTCCTAATTTCTCACTGCACTGGACAAGCAGAAGGTATCACCTACTGAAACTTGTTATTTCTTCTAACAGGGAAGGCTCCTTTGGTGAGCTACAGAAACAATGGCAAAGAAGCTTGGTGGTGGGTTTGGTTCTTTAAATACTGACATGCTTAAGACTCAGTGGAAAATGCAACCAATAACAAATGAAGTAAACTCCAGAACACAAGACAAGCTTCTTTTTGTTTCAGAAGCAAACAAGAAAATGCATAAAACCAAGTGCATGCAAATATGTGTGAACACAATTCCGCAGAGATTTCACCCACACAGTACAAAATGGAGTGCCAAGTGCACACGAACAGCACAAACAGGACTGATCATGCCACTGGTTTGTAACCACAGACAAGTATTTGTCAAACACAAAGATTTGGGAGAAGACTGCTACACTTTCCCTAATCCTTACAACAGAGTACTTGTGATACAAACTTATGCTTTAATTGCTCTCACAGTATTGAGATTTATTCTAGTCCACATCCTCTAAAGCAAATTAGTGCTTTGCCACTGCCATCAGTAAATGCAGAGTCAGACCTTAATACAAAATACTATGTGGCTTAATCACACCATCTAAAAGCAAACGCTGAAAATACTGCAAGACCGAACTTATTTTTAACTGCAACTTTTTCATGTTTGTTCAACCTTTCATATCACAAAACCAAACAAAGCTTTATTGAAATCAACCTTTGATAACCAAACTCAATTCTAAATATAAATTTAAGTCATGCTGAAGCATCAGATTTTCAATCAGCTGCCTATTAATGGAAACACACCCCTTCAAAAGAAACCAAGATTTAGACAGAGGCCTCTTTTGTAGATACCCCTAGTTTCAATTTACAAAACGTTTTGCAGTAGCTCATTACATATTTCAGTCCAACAATTACAAGTCTTTCAAGACAGCATATATACTGAAGAGCTCCTTTGTCTCCTACATAAAAGCTACTGTAGTCATCAACAGCTGCAAAGACAGAAGATGACACAAGCAGGAACAGACTGGTAAACTTTGTCCTATAGTTATAGCACTGTACGTTTAATCTTAGAAAAGTTTTTGTTCATTGTAGCCCAATGTCATTCAGCATTTTCCATTAAATAGGATCTCTGTCATCCTGCTCTCAGAGGAGAGCGCTTAGATATCAATCTTGCCATTTACAGGGTGAGAAAATAGACACAGATGCCACATCTCAGAGGGCTATAATAAAATCAGCTGTTTTACTGTCTCAAAGTCTGGAAACAAGGAGTCTTATCCCGAAGTAAAATGAAAACATAGCTCAAACTTTAGGTTCGATTTTTTTTAAGAAAAACAATCCTGTTTCGGAATTCCAGATTTCATCATTTAAATGCCATATTAGTAGTAAGGCAAGCCACAGTTCATCTATTTTAAGATAAACTTTACAAATATGGAAGTCATTGTTTCTATAATTAGTTGCTTCTAAGTGGCAGATACTTCGGGAATGGTAAATATGCAGTCCAACTGGAAACACCAGCAGCAGGCCATTTAACGAAGCACAAAATTTAACCTTCCCTATTTACATTTAACATAGTCATTTCAACACAGCGCTTAAAGCAAATACACTATGAAGTAAGTCTTTCCCTTTTCCCTCAGCTCATAAAAAGGGAATCACAAATAATTCTCTTCCCTTTCACAGGATTAAGCATCAAGATCAGGACATAACAAAGCTAAACATTTAGCATTTTTACCTATATATAGAAAACAAGCAAGTGGCACAACATGACAAGCTGGCATGTTTAAACTCAAAGCCAGAACACTCTAAGAAAAAAGGGGGGGAAACTAAAATTTAATACTTACACAAAGCTTGTGCAAAGACAAAAAAAGCTACCAAAAGGATCCTCTTCACTTACCTACTTTACAGCATTTAACAGTACAAACTTCCAAACTCATGCTATCCAAATTAAATAGTAATATTTGAGTGCTTTGTAGACAGTGTACTAAAAGGATTAATCCAAACTATTTATGCAAATCAGTTTCCTGATCTCCACAAACTAGCCAATGATAATTTTGTGCTCAAACAGTTAAGATATTCAGGGAATCACACCAATAACAGTTAAATTCACCAGAGAACATACTCTAAAATAAGACAATACTAAACTCAAAAAATTCAAAACAGTTCTGCACTTCCAAGATTCGAAAGAAAGCAATGTGCAAACAATACAGGACACCAGACATTTTCCAGTTTGCCTCAGCTGAAAAATCTGCCGTGGGTAAGAAACACTGAAGGAAACTGGACAGGATAAAAGAGCACAAAACATTGATCTGGATCTACTTCTATGGCAACCATATTATCAAGCCACCTGTTGAGTGGTCAAGAATAGCAGAGGCAAGCAGAACAGGCTGTCTTTAAGCAATACTAAAACAAAACACAGGTCACTGATTTTGCAACTTCACCTGATTTCTCAACTGTACTAAAGGAACCAGCTGTCTTAATCACAGGGCAGGACAAAAGTATAAGACTGAGAAAAATCAAAGCACAGCAGTACCTTTGAAAGCAGAAGCTGTTTCTCTTTAGTTTTCTATCATACTCTGCTTAAACAGAAAGAGTATCATCTGCTGAGTTTTCTCTCTTGTAGGAAAATAACCTACACTTAACTGCTGAAACCCATACACCTTTTAATGGGAACAATTTTCTTCTGGTGTAGACAGAAGTAAACTTACACACCTATTACAAAAATTACAACTACTCCTACCATAATTGGTTTTAAGCAGCTTTATTCTGTTTTCATCTATGTCAGCTGCCAAAACATCACTGAGCATATTATAACAAGTTGTATCAGAATTTAGGCAACAGAAACCTTAAAGGCAATCCAAATGCAACACTTTATTTATCAATTAGGTGTCCAAATGATCTTGCAACAAGAAATCTCAAATTGATTCACTAAGCCAACACCACAAAACTCTGTTTACCCATCATAAGCATTTGTGATCTTCCTTTTCTCTTGAAATACAATGCTAAAACTGCACAATAGTCCTAGCTGCTCACACTCCAATTCCACAGTGGTTACTCCTATAAGCACATACAGTTACTATACTGTGCCTGTGAGAACATTCTGATGGCAAGGAAGGAGAGAATGAGTACTGCTAATACACATTTGTAGGCTTTAATATTCATTTATCAGATGTCACACAGTACAGGCACATAAAGGAGCCCAAATAAAGAATGAGTGAAATGGCTCCCAAAACTGATGCAACCTTCCCAAACATTTACATTGGTAACAATGATTACATTCAACTCTTACAGCACAAAAGGTTCAAACCCAAAGCATCTAGAAGTTTCCTAATCAAGATGCTACTGTATAATGAGCAAACAAAAGCAACAAGACTGTTGAATCATTTTAGAAACTCATCAGGTATTAATTATTTGTCTGCCTAGAAGCCTTACTAGGGGATAAGGAACCAACAGGACCAGATATGCTGCAAACATAATAAACAAAATGATTCCTGCTTTAGAGCTTAACTACACCTTCAAGTTGAAATACTACACTTAGTTAAGACAATCACTCGGAGTCAACACTTTCTGCTGTAAATAACATAACAACTCTCTGTTTTCACAAACTATTTTGACAGATGAAAAGAGAATGGTTTGATAAGGATGTGTGTGAACCTCCACTACTGAAGAGCTAAAGCAACAAGGAATAAATATTTCACAAGTGTACTGCAGTACTAATTACAGATGAAAGAAAGGGGGAAAAAAAACCCCACCACACCAAAATCCAAGATTTTAAAGCAAAAACTACTACAGATTGGACTAACATAAATGCTACAGAACACGATCAGATTTTATACATGAAGGCAAATAAAAAGCATCAAAAAAAAAAATAAATCATTATCACACCAGAAAGCCCAGTAAGAAAGCCACAGTGGGAGCCATACTGTAATAAGACACACTGTTCACAAACTTCCTTAGATATACATACAGAATGAAAAGCAAAGCATATTTCAAGAGCGCATTATAAATCATTATCTACTTTGCTACAGGAACCTGTGTCACTTTATTCCTTAACCCTACTATTAGAACCCCTGGAGATGCCAAAGCTGAAAACTAAGAATCAAAGACCTGTAAATCACCGATTTTCAACACATTCTGCTGAAACAGAAGCTTAAAAGCAATATCGGGCTATAACAGATGACATCATTCATTTCAGATACATCTTCTAGAAGGAAATGTTTTATTGCACATATGTAACAAATCATACAAATTCTTAAGTCCCTGCATCTGTTTCTTCATACCTACTTTAAAAACTCCTAAGAATAATGCAAACTGATTACCTCGCAAAGCCAAGTTTAATATAGAGGAAAAAAAATATAGCGACCTGTAGAATTAGCGAGCTACACCCGCTCAGCTATGAGACCATCAGCTGTGCCCTAGCCCTGAAAACTTCAACCCGACCGTGACATTTACAGGATTTCAACAAGAGTGACACCTCCAACACAAGTGGACATCGTGTTGCTAACTTATCAAAGAATCCTGTTTCTTTTTCAAGAAACCAAGTCTCTACTAATGACCAGGCAGGCTTAAACTAAATGTCACTAACTACAATACCTCCCTAAGCTTGAAGCAAAGCCTGAAGGAACGGGGGGAGTGGAACAGAACCGAGTTTTGAATTCCCTTGGAATTCCCAGGGGAGCCGCTCCCGGGTTCCCAGTTCCCCCGAACAGCCGGGCCGGGCGCGGCCTGACGCCTCCCGCCCGGGGAGGGGACGGCGCCGGCGGACACACACACACACCGAGCTCCCGCTTCCAGCCCGGAGAACGCCGTCTGCAGCTCCCGCNGCTGTCCCTTCGCACCTTGTCCGCTTTGTCCATGGCTCCAGCTGCGCCGGGCGGCGGCTCTAATGAGGGCGGCGGAGGGCCCGGGCCGCCTCCCCCATGGCGCTGCTTCCCCCGCCGCGCTCCGCACACGCCCGAAGCGGCGCCGGCCCCGCTCGCGGTTATCACGGGAACCGGGACCGGCTACGCCACGGCCGGGGCGGGACGGGCGGTGGGGAGGGACCAGCTGGGACGGAAGCCGGGCGGGCTCAGCCTGGGAACGCCTCCGCTCCCCCCCTACGGCGGGCGTTTCCCTCTGGCGTTCCGGCCGCCCTTTGAAAACAAGCGAGGCCGTGAGAGAAGGGTTGCGGAGACTTGCGGGAATAAGCGCGGAGAGCGTTGTTCTGCCCGCCCGGGGCCGTTCCGCCTGCGGCGAGCGAGGGCGGCAGGTGCGCTGCGGGCCCGTCTGCTCGCGGGCGGCGCCGGGGGAGGCTCAGGCGGATGGTGTCCTTGAAATTATCTGGAACACCGAGGGAAAAAAAAAACACACCCTGTGATTTATTTAGAGACAGAAATCTAAAAATGTCGCACCAGCGTCTGGAGTGCAGGGTTGGGCTGTGGAGCGGGTCCCGTGTGTGCAGGGACTGGGGCGGCAGCAAAGCAGGGAGATTCTGAGACGCGAGGTTTGGCACAGCTTGTGTGACGTTTCTTTATTTTGCTGCCCCGCTTCTAACATGTGGTTAGTTATGAGTAACGCAGCGAAATCCGTGAGACCATGTTCACCCCGAGCCTGGAGAATGGGAAACGCATGCAGGAGCCGCTGCTGCATAACAAGACATGATCCCGTACGTGTGTTCTGCAGGGGATGTCCCCGCATTTCATTACGCTGATAGGTCTGCTGCCTTGGGTTTAATGGAAATGAGGCATGATTTATTTACAACTTGGTTGATTCATGGCAAGGGAAAAAAAAAAAAAAAGCAGAACTAGACTACCTTTGTGAAAGTAATACATGAAGGATATCCCAGATCAGACTCTTGAGCACGTCCAGGTGAAATACATTATAAATGTATTACGTATTAATACATGAGTCAGGTTCCTGCTTGATGATGTTCTTTTGAGGAATAAAGAGCTTGCTTTTTAAAGAAACAAGTAAGAAAGCCTGTATCTGAATTTGACAGCAGTAAAAGATACCAAGAATGTCTTGACAGAGCAATCTTGCTATAGCTTCTTAGATTGAACCTTTATTGTATATTTAATCTTTCCAGATTTATGTTCATGATACCACGTAACAATTTTTCCTATGTTATAAAAATTTTATTTCTTGGATAAACCCACATAATCCGTTTGTACTTTCTTAGGAGTTGCTCTTTGCCAATAAAACTTGATATGTAACATATGGGATCATGAAGAGGGCTATTGCATTGCACAGCAAGATCTCGTCTTGCAAACAGATGACACGAACAGCGAATGGTGCCGACTGTCGCTGCCTTCTGTGCTATTCCATCCACATCAGCAGGATCACCATCTAAGTGTAGCTTTTGCCTAGATGTCTGCAACATTACGTATGTTCTGTGATTTAAGTTTTCGTGAGATCACAGTACACACAATCATAGGTCCCATTGAGCATATGGGAAAGGGAGTGGGCCAGGTTGCAATCCCAATTAAATTGAACTTTCAGGTTTCTACTAACTTCAGTGAGGACAGTGTTTTACTACCAGTGAAGAGAACGGGAGAGCTGCTGCACTGTCCTAACTGATACAGGAACCTCATCTGAAATGGAAAAGCTGCAGTAGTTGAATGCTTTATATGCACCTCTGTATCCCAGCATTTGACAAGATTAAATGGTCAGCAGAACTCACATAAGTGTTTATAATGCTGGGAAGCCATTTCAAGGTGGTAAGACAAAGTTGAGGTTATGAGGTTATGTTCCCAGGGGCTTTTACACAAAGAGATTTGTTATTTCAACACAAGTCACGAAAGTAAAACTGGGTATTAAGCTGGTTGTACACTGAGCTTTCAGCTGATGCAATGGAACAGCATTTCATCACTAACTGATGAACTTAAATATGAGATGGAAATCTACAGATAAATAATTATGAAACGTAAGCTACCTAAACTTTCTCACTTAAAGAACAAATCTCTACTGACAAAAATGCATTTCATTCCCAGTAGTTGAATGTGTTTTGCTTATTTGTGTGAAATTAGGTTGATTTATTTCAAACTTAATCACTATTCATCACTAAGTAATGTGGGAGAACTTGCCTGACTGGACAGAAAACAGTGAAAAAATCCCACTGAAACAACTAGAACAATCGTCTTCTTGTATTAGCACACCAGTGCTTCAGTGTGGAATGCAGCTTAATTTGTTCAAATTGATGCTGACCATGGAATATATATTATGACATTTGCTTAAGATAGTTGCTGTGTTTTTAAGAAATAATGACTCATTATGGCAAGGCTGTCCATTATGAAATTCTTCTTTTGTTCCCAAGATACATACCAACAGAAAGGTCACACTTGAAAGGGCTGCACACTCAAATAACAGGATTGTCTAAGATCTAAATTGGGCAGTGATTAAATAGACATCAGATCTACATAAATCTATACAATATACATAACACAGAACGTCATGTTAGGTGACCTGAGTGGCCACTCAGGTGAAAAAAACCCTCAAGTCTCCCATAAAATTTAACTGTTATCACCGAAAAGAAAAACAAACCAAAGCACTCAGAACCAGTTATGTTAGATCCTCTATCCACAGCTACCACAAATATGCCAGGGTATCTGGTTACAACATCATCTTGATCGAGTGTTGTGTAAGAGAATGCAACAATGTCACAGTTCTTAAGGAAGCCATCAAAAAATTCTAAAAACCCTGCTGAATTTTAAAACATTTGGTAGGTGCACATGGTGGAATTTCAATGCCCTTGGTAGCTAATTTTGAATACTCAGTTGTAAGGGTCCAGTTCTCAAACCTGGCAGTTTGTAAACAATTATTGTTACTTCTTTGCTGCAACACGGAGTAAGTGAATAGTTCATAAGCAAAAATGATGGTCGAATTCAGCAGGTGCTGACTGCAATTTTGCTGCAAAATTTTTGGCTTTTTTGCTGCATCTACTGGGTAGGGGAGATATCCTTCCTGAACACAATGGAGGAAAGAGATCAAACGAAGAAGAAAATCAAGGTCAACACAAAAATAAAAAATGGGAGTCTAAACCAAAATATCTCAGCAATATGGAAAGGCACTTGGTAATGACTGCATTCAGAATTCAACTCACAGGATTACAAGCAAATCTAACTGCACGTGTGTAGCTACTCACACCCATACTTACACGGGCTCTGTTTATATCTAGTGGGTGCAAAGTCCTGCGAAGCACAAGGATGTGATTACACGGTCTCAGTGAAGTCAAGGCAGCTTCTTATATGGAAGGCTTGAACATATGTATAGGCTTAAAGGCACTGGCATAGAAGCATGAAATAAGGGTTGCTCAGTAACACCTTCCGTCCAGGCAGGCTCACACTGAGCTCACGGCAGCGGCACCACCTGAACAGGGGCTGCAGCAGCAGTAGTGGGGCTGGAGGCTGCCATGGGGAGCAAGTAGAAAAGGCAGCAGGAACGAAGCAGACTCCAAAATGACAGTTTTACTGGCCTGGGACAGTTATTAAAATTTTCAGCATAATTACTGAAAAAGACAAGTACGGAAAGCGAAGTGTATCTTGGCAAATAAAACCTGTCATATCTGGCGATGTGACATGTGGTGTCCTGCACAGGCAGCCACGGGCAGACTCAGCAGGGAACAGAACTGGAACCGAAGTGGGCAGGTGAACTGGGAACTACTCCAGGAACCTGAGAATCACGATTCCAATAGCGATTACTACCTGGCAGCAGCCAGTGAGCCCAGCACTCCCACTGAGAGCAGCTGCAGAGAGAGGCAGCAGAGCCAGCCAGGACAGAACTGCCGTGGAACTCTTCCTAACGCGGCCAGGAAGGGATTAGCCTTTACTCTTGCTCTAATGCTTACACGTATTACATCTAAAACTTAGCACTACCTATGCTATTATTCTATCACAGATAGTTTGCAATCTACCTTACCACACAATTAGAGGCATTTAAGATGGTGATAATCCTTTCTTAATATGTTAATTAACACTTAAACAGTTGACTAGCTTGTAATGTAGTTTACCTAGTTCACTAACCTGGTTCTAAAATACATTTTTAGCACTCTGAAAATAATAAAGTAACAGCTACAATTTTAAATTTAAAAACCATATTACCATCTATGTATGAAAATTACCATCTATGTATGAAAATTTAGTTCTGTATTTAGGCTGTATTTTTGAGAAAGCAAGGGGTACTGTCCCAAGTGATGTCATTTTACTGTACTCCATACATACACAGTTTCTACTCAAATTAATTCACCACCACTTAAAGAAAATGGAAATACAATCTTCAATTATAGACATAATGTTTTACAGCTGAAACTCCTGAGTAATTACAAAATCAGAGTTTATTTACAAACTAAAATTCAAATAACTTCATTATATTATTCTGCCGAGTGCATTTCAGCTGCCTTGCCATTTTTTCTGAGGTTTGCTGTTGTTGTTCAACGTATTTTTAGGCTGATTTAAAAGGGAAATGAAATTGGTTTCAGATCCAATCCATTAGAATAGGACTGAGATGCACAAAGAATACATTTCTTCAAAGTACGTTTGATTAAAAATAATAATAAAAATCTAAAATGCAGACATAGCACCCACATCCTCCCAGATTTGCCTGTTGTTGAGTTTTAATGCATAAGCTGCCAGCAACTCAAAAGAAGGGCTTATATATACACAGCTTAATCACCGCTGTAATCTTACATAAGATTACAACAGCCATTATAATGTTCTTTTGTGAACAGTGTTATGGTAACTAGCTAAAATGCCAGTTTGTCTTGTACCAGCAGCAACAAGAGGTGTATAAAAACACCCAAGAAGTTGTGACAAGCGTGGGTCTGACAATTAACAACAATTGCAAAAATTTAATGATTGGACCTGAGACTGAGAATGCAGTGAGGCTGCTTACCATGTCTCAAACAACCTGCCATGCAATGGTGTTTCTTGAAGAAAAAACATCATTCACCCTCTTCCTTCAAGTGCTTGTTCACTTTTCCTAAGGAGACAGAAATTACATCAGAACCAGATCTACCAGGGACTATAGGTGGGCTATAGCAACTATTGGTGATTTCTGCTGCAGTTTTAAGACAAGAGAGCTCCTCAGTATTTCCCCAGAGAAAATCTTCATCTTCCAGGTTAAGAATTGTGAGAACTCAGAACTAAGGGACAGAATCCCTTAGGGATTATATAAAGCCTCCTTATATGCCTAGAACACAGATGCTAAGTCACTGTACACGAGTAAGAGCTGAAGTATGCCAAAACACACAACCATTCCTTAGAGGTAGACTGATCCTTTTTCTGTCTAAAAACATTACTAGCCCTCACTGTTCAGACTGACAGTCCTTCACTAGTTGGACTAGTCCTACAACAATTAATCCTTCAGAACAAAAAGAAAAAACAAGGCAACTACATGGACATGACAAGATTTACTGCAGTATTCCCATTTCCTTCTCAAAAAAAATCCAAAAATGCCAAAATGCCTCCCCAGCAGACACAGCTAGGATGAAAAAGTTTACATCAGGTACAAAAGACAAAGTCAAGAAGACTTTGATTTTCAGTGATTTTAAGTTTATGGACAATTGTCTCTTTCCCCCTCCTTTAAAAAAGAGGAGTTGCTCCTTCCCACAGCAACGGTGGTGGGAAATGGCAGAGAAAGGAAACCTACTCAGATAAATAGCTGTCACTGTCCCCTGTCTCCATGGGAAAGAGAACCTTGAAATAGCTGTGACAAGCCCTTGTGCCCATGGGAGGAAGAACCTTGCAAGGTTTGCTATCCAAAATAAATTCTCTGGATCTGTAGGTAAGGGTCCCAATGACTGTGCGCTGTTGTTAAGTTCAACTTCACATCAACAGGTATTACTGGAATTTTCAAAGTAAAAACCACATTACACATCACAACATTATACGGAAACAAAATACAAGGTGCTTTAGTCAAGTGTTATACACAGATATTACAAAGGAAAAAAACGTTGCTTAAAAATTTAAATTCTACTATTGTTTTAAGTAAGTGGATAAATTAAAAACACCTATTGGTTAAAAAATACATGAGTG
>WAAG01043577.1:17258-31543 GCA_013390105.1 Tichodroma muraria | reverse complement strand
AATGTTTCAAAAAAATAAAGAAAATTAGAAAATGGAGTAAGAAATCCCTACAGATTGGTCATATCAGGAAAATGCTGATAGGCATCTATGCATGATAGGCAAAAAAAAAAAAGCATGACAAGCATCATGTTTGACCCCAATAACCTCTGATCAAAATTTAAATGGTTCTCTGTAGAAATCATTATATTGTAATTATTTTATCAAAAGACTCATGATTATTTAAATGGCATAGGATTCATCACTAACTGATATTCCCAGAATGAAAATGTTATTATCATAATAATAATAATCTTCCTAGAAATATCAGTACAACAGAGAGTTTGTACCAAATCAAAATAATTTAAAAATTAATACATCTAGTGCTGAAAATTTTTACCTGCACAGCATGGAAGAGCTATGTAAATGGCTACATCTAAGAATTTTAATGAAAGTATCTGATTGGTACTCTTCATGTTAATATTATCAAAACCATCTTGATGACTATTTTTTGTTTTTTTTTTTGACTCTGCTGGTTTTAACTACAATCCAAAGAAAAGAAATTTAGCAAATCTATTTCCAAGGGCCTGGAGTGGCAGGACAAGGGGGAATGCCTTCAAACTTACAGAGAGCAGGTTTAAATCAGATATTGGGCAGGAATTGTTCCCTGTGAGGGTGGGCAGGCCCTGGCCCAGGGTGCCCAGAGCAGCTGGGGCTGCCCCTGGATCCCTGGCAGTGCCCAAGGCCAGGCTGGACACTGGGGCTGGGAGCAGCCTGGCACAGTGGGAGGTGTCCCTGCACAGGGCAGGGGTGGCACTGGATGGGTTTTAAGGTCCCTTCTAGCCCAAACTATTCTCTATTCTATTCTATTCTACCTACATGACATCCATATGAGAGAAAGATGTGCTGCTACAAGGCCATGCAAAACTCCAAGTATAACATTTACAGGATGATTTAACCACTCCAAACAAGAGCTGCATGTTGTGTTTTGGACTCTGAACAGCTTTTTCACCCACAAAAACCTTGCAAAGACGTGAGAACACTTTCCACAGAAGGATGTTTTCCTTTCAAGACACCGTTCTGCCCACATATAGTTATAATTCTCCAGGTTTGGAAATATACACCAATTATGGATTTTTATTAATGTGCATGTTTCTTCTGTTTGGAAATTTGTGCAACGAAATTCCTCAGAATCTAGATGTGAATATCAGCATAAATCATAGTGAGTATTGATGTGTCTTAACATAAGCAAGCTGAATTCTCCAGTAAATCCACTTGCTCCCTCACCTCTTCAAGGTCCCCCTAAACCAGCTGCCACAATCACAACACCTGCAAGGGCAGATAAGTAGCTCTATTTGTGACACTGCAGGCAGCAGCTTTCTCCAGGAAACTGAATCTGTCACTCCAGCCAAACATCCATCTTCTTGCCACTTCTTGACTTCATATCCCCAGGCAATGCTGCGAACAGGGCAGCCTGGACTGGGACCTGGTGGTGTCCCCACAGCCTGGCCTGGCTGGAAATGGAGCAGCTCAAAGAAAAGAGCAGAACTGATCCCAAGAATGCAGTAGGGTAAACACACGCAAACATAAATCTACTCTATGTTCACTGTACAGCATTATAGAAGATTCTTTTAAAATATGCCAAATTCTATGTGATGCAGGCAGTGGAAGATGCATGTTTCAGCCTTTGAAGTTCAAGGGGAATGTTCCCTGAGGTCAAGGCATGCTGCTGAGGACACTTAGCACCATTTTGAAGACCACCTGATACTGACTATTATCGAAACCTGGTCTAGACAGACTACAAAACTTCATTCCTTCATGTTTTTCACTCCTTTGAGTGGCACTTCTTGTACAGTCCCTTCTGGTTTCAAAATACAAGGAATTTTCCTCATTTAAGGTCTTGTTAGAGAAAAAACTTAGTAAAAATCACTTTATATTTCCTTTGAAGACAAGGAAAAATGTGTTGAGAATGGGATACAGAAAGATTTTACTTCCTTGTTGAGGTTGATACCTAATCAATATTTGAAAAGTTTCTTTCCACGTAAGTGTTAAAGTTTTCTTTGTAAGTTTTATCAATTTCTTTCATGGCTAGGTTGGATGGGGCTTGGAGCAACCTGGTCTAATGGAAAGTGTCCCTGCCCACGGCAGGGGGAGAAATGGGGTGATCTTTAGGGTCCCTTCCAGATCAAACCAGTATGTGATTATAATGCAAGATGAAGGAATTTAACCTTTGCTGGGGGGAGATTATTTTAATATCAAGTCAAATTTAAAATAATACTTGAAAAACATAGATTTAAAATCTTCAACCTGTAAAATTAAAGATCCATGTCAACTTGCATGAATGCCATAGTCCATTTTCAGACTTACATTTTCAATCTTTTGAAGTCTGTTTAAAAAATGGCCTTTTGGATAACCCACAGCTGCAGAAATGGCAAGAGCATTTGGAAATGTGTATGTGCCAGTCAAAAGAATAATAAATGAGGTTCAATTCGGCCAAGTACCGGTCCTCTTAAACAAAGAACTCCTGATGTTAGGACAGCCTTGGATGTGTGTGTGTGTGGTCTTTATATCTAATGAACAAAGTGACTTGGAAGCACCCAAACCATTCAGATGAGATCTCCAAGGAAATTTCCAGAAATAGAGATAACCAATATTTATCCACTGAGCTATTTATTTTCCACGAAGCAAACTAATAGCTCAGTTTAAATAAAAGGCCCATGAAGAGTTGCTTGGCAAGCTGTTGTCAAGAGAGAGAATTCCTGACCTGGAGACGGGAGGAGTGCTCTCTGCAGGCATTAAGGGCACAACATTTTTCATGGAAAGGTAGTGACCCTGGTGCCTCTTCTTCCCCTGGATGTCTCAAAGTTTCTTTATAAAGGCATTTTTCTCACAGGAAATCTGAAAACAGAAGCCTGCTCAGTAAGTTTCTTGCCTGCCATGATTGCTTGGCTCTCATTGCAATTGAGGTAACTAGCATTTCACACCTACCGTTTTTTAATGATGCTCTTAAAATCCCTATCAACAATCATTTTGTGGCTTTGCTAATCACTGTTCTAATGGCTGCATTTCACCTTAGAGGTGGCTGGATTTTTGTAATGCTGGAACCAGTCTTCCCTTGGTGCACTCTAAGCAAAAACCTCTCAAAATTGTCAAAACAAAAGAGACATAAAACTGGAGGCAGATTTTAATCTCTATAAAATAAATTCTCAAAATATTTTAATTCTTGCCATTCTACAAAGCACAAGACCAGCACAATTACAACAGTTTAATGTACAGCAGACCTGGAATAAAGTCTGCTTCAGGAATTTCTTGTGATTCACCTAATTGGGATTTGGAGTGCTTAATCCCATTTATACTACCCTGATATTCCTATCAGCTATGTTCTCTATTTTATTTGCTTCCCAGGAATGCAAAGCATCCTTGGTAGCTGTTTTATAGAAACTCTTGCTGCTCCACTGTCTCACAACAAAAAGTGGTTTTGACAAAGCCCTGTTGTGTACAGGGCTCCATGTAAATGTACAAAAACATTTACCTCCAGATGATCAGACCCACGGGCAGACATGAGGTATTCTCTTCAGTATATTTGCCTTCCTCTGTTCAGTCTTTCTGTGAGGTGTTATTTTTGATAATATTCTCATGTTCAGGCCACGGGAATTTGTACTTTGGCTCATTTCTGAAAATAGAAGTTGCTTGAGGGCTTGAGGGAGCCTGAGCCATGCTAAGGTGAATGACCATTTGACCTCTGATTTATGCTGTGAGTAACAGGAACATTAATGCCCTTCCCAGGTAATCTGTTAGTCTTATTTTCATATTCCTTCCATAAATCTTTGCAATAGCTTTTCTAAAGATTAAACACTACTCAGTCTCTGTTGAGAAAATAATAGGGGGTTTGCAAACCATGGCCAGTGGAAACACCATCAACCCACATATCAGCTCAGCAATGTTTTTACTGAAATTGTCTGCAGCTGGGTGATTGGAGTGCAATTTATTTTCACAAGCCATCATTTCAGGCAGTTTCAGATGGCTTTTTATGGACATTAGTGACATTGCCCTGTGTTAATTGCAGGTATACATGTATTTTCTTTCATTTTTGTGCTGCTATTCACAGGTAGGGACCTGTTGGAAGGGTCACCACAGGATCACACCCTGGATAAGCCTGGGAGGGACCTCTGGAGATTTTCTAATCCACCCTCCTGCCCAGACCAGGATCAGACAGAGCAGGTTGTTCACAGCTGCCTTCAAGTCAGGTTTTTGGCATCTCCCAAGGATGGAAAACCCAAAATCCCTTTGGACAACATCTTCCAGGTTTGGCTGTCCTCACAGTGAAAAGGTTTTTCTTATGTTTAAATGGAATTTCCTGCATTTCAGATTGCTGAGATTATCTCTTCTCCTTTCACTCTATACCACTGAGAAGGGTTTGGCTCCATGATCCTTCCTACCCCTGTCAGGTATCTGCACATTCCTGCAATGTTCACAATTGCCATCAGCGAAGGAGAAACTGGAAGGAAAAATAACTGGAATTTCAGTTGCTTTAGCCTCTTCCTGCTTCATTGATTTGTTCTATTTCTTATGGAACAATTTTACATAGCAGTACTTCCTGCAGACGTGAAACAGGCTGGAGGCTCCTCTAGGCTGGAGGAGAATAACAATTCCTCCTCTTCTATTCTGTGGAATAAACATAGTTGTAGCATAGGCTGAATTAACCTCTGAGAATAAAAGCGGAGTTCCATTCTTTATGCCTTTATGGCAATGAGGAGTTCCTATGCTCCTTCTCACCAGGTTGACAGAATACACAAATAAGAGGAGCCTCAATTTCCCCTCTGCACGAGGAACATTTTGACAACAAAATAACACCTTCTTCCATGAATTTTGATTTTTTCTATCAGAATAATGTATTTAAATTCAATTTATAAATGAGTTAAAAGAGAAAAAAGGCAAAAAAAGGTTTAGTAACAGAAAATAAGGAACAGAGAGGGAACTTCAGGTATTTTAGCAGCTTGCTCACTGTCCTCCACCCCCACAGTGTGATGAGGGAGAAAAGAGGAAAAACTAGAGTGGGAAAACTTGTTGGTCAAAATAAAGACAAGGAAATCACTTATCAAGTGCTGCTGAGACGAAACCAAACTCTCACCCCAAAGCTTCTCTTTTCCAGGTTGAACAATGCCAGCTCTGCCAGCGTTTCCTCCCAGCAGAGCTGCTCCAGCCCTCTGCTCATCCTGGTGCCTCCTCTGGGCTCTCTCCAGCAGCTCCAAATTCTTATGCAAGAACAGGAAGGATCTTGGTGGATAAAACCAGGAACATTCACCTCTTGTTACAAAGGCAGCCTGGCCAAGTTGTGTCATTTACAGAACCCTGAGCTACTCAACAAAATTATTTTCCTTTACTCTTCTGACAAGTCTCTACCTGTACTATCTACTTAAGATGTTTTGCAGATGTGCAGCAGCTCAGGGTCATTAGAAGAAGCAGGGCAGGATCAATAATGACCTCACAGCTGTATTGTACAGGCTGCAAGGAAAGCAGAGAGTTTGTATCTGAAACCCTGAAAATTTCACATAATGAACTAAAGTTCTAGTGCAAGTCTGCATTTTAAAAGACTGAAAAAAATCCCTGCTTTGGCACATGACACTGAAACTTTGAATTTCAGCATTTCTTCAAAGGCATTCACACATATAACAGGAAATAATTCTGTGCATATTTAGTGAGCATTTATAGCAAGAGTCATCACTTCTGTTCTCCGTATCATCACAATATTCATTACAATGAATCTCAGTCTAGACAGTTTTTTTCTCATGATTAAAAATGTTTATTCATAAAATAATTTAGTTTCACATTTGGGAACTTTGTATAATTCATTTGCATTAAATAACAGTTCTAGTGGCTTTAAAAAGGAAACAACTCTTCTTATTTTCTGTATACACATCGCTTATAAAAGGACTTGAATATTTAGGTAGCTATCATTTATAGCTGCTACCACCTTGGATTTCAGTGTAATTTATCAGGCTTTGTAAAAGTATTTCTGTAATACCTTGATTAAACAAACATTCCATTGCTAGATTAATCAGAGCTTTCATAATATTTCCACAGAATATTTATTTAAATTAGGACCGGTTTTAACTGAGATACCTTCATGATCAAGGACTGCAATAGGCATTTAATAAAACAACCATATACTTGACTGCTTTTTCTCTGTGCTTAGACGTTATTGCAGCTCCTGCTGACTAGATTAGAAGTGGTGTTAAGGAAGATTTAGATTAATGAAACAACATGTAAAATCATGGGAGAATATATTAACAGAAAAACTACACAGTTATCACACAATCTGTTCTTGTACTTGCCCATTAACACAGATTTATTGTGTCTTTACCTGAATGAGTGCAAGAGTGCTTGACTCCAAAGGCTTGGACCAAAGATTCTTGACATCAACAGAAAACTCTTGTGACTTCAAAGAGCTTTGCAGCAGAGTTTATATCATCTGTGAGACAAACCTCCCTCACAAAAAGATAGCATCAGATCTTCTAATTTAGACTCCAACTATTATCCTTCAAACCAGGGTTTCTGCCAAAAGCAATCTGATAGTTAACTCAGCTGGGCACCTGACTCTTTCCTGGGTACCAGTGGTCTCTGCCTTGAGTCCAGGAGATCCAGAGACAACCCTGTAACACTGCTGGCAGGTAGGAACACCAGGAATGAAGTCACAGCCTGTTCCCATGGGGAAGAAACACACCCTGTTGAAGAAGTAAACATCCCCCAGAATAAGGGTGCTTTTGAAAAATTTAAATATTCACTGACTGAAAAGTTTTTTTTTCTGAAAAGAAAAACTCCTGTAGCAGCCTGTACCTTAATTCTTTGTGCTAGTTTCTATCTAAGAAAGCTTCACACCCCAATTAAATTTCTTTTTTAGACCAAAGACAGTGCTTTTGTTAATCTGCAGTAACGGGACATGTTTATAGCCTTGTTTAAACCAGAATGCACTCAGAGTTGTGATGTGTCCTCTGCTGTCTCAGTGATCCAGGGCTATATGAAGTGTTGCTGGCAAATAAATTCTGACAGCCAGTGCTGTACAGCGATTCTGACTGTCAGCCTCAGATTTCCCACGAGCTCTGAAGTACAGCCAGCACTGGGCACCCATTTTTACTGACCCAAAGCAGAGGACAGCCTTTTCTTACTCTTTCTAATACTCACACAGGTTCAGATCACAGAGCTCTGCAGCTCTACTTTATTTAAGTACTTCTCTTTTTAGGAAAAGTTGCCCTGCATGCCATATAATTGCACTGCTTGGTGTGGCTGAGGAACAGGATTTGGATTGTGAATAGGATACAATCATCCTGAATATTTTCCCAGTTAATGATCTGTATTAAAATAAACCTGCAACTTCATCCATTAGCTCTCCTCTCTACAGAAGAAGGGAAATGCAATCAAAACAGAAAAGGAAAGAATTAGTTTTGGCTTCAGGACATCATTGTTTTAGCTTAGCTATGGCATCATCTAAAATCAGGAAACTATCAATATTCTAGGACTGTAAATCATCTTAAATGGTGAAAAACATCATAGACTTGGGTGTCAGTCTTGCTTCATATTTTTATTCCAAAGGCCTTGTTTTCAGCCATTGCAATTCACCTTTGAGTGCCTTAGGTGAAGTGTTCTCGATGTGAAAGCATTTACCTTTGACCAGATGGAAATATTCACCCATCACTGTCAGACTTCTCTCATCTTAAACACCACTGTGGAAAGAGAGTGTTCTCCATTCAAACTCTGCTATCCACTTCCCTTTGGCTTTCTTAGTTAACTTTGAGGAATACAATTGCTTAGCTTATTTTTCAGTAATACACTATATGCAAGTATTACAGTGGCCTTTTTCTCCTCCCCCCCCGCTCCAAAAAAATAGTGCTGGAAATTACTGTGTGCTTTTTTTTTTTCCAGTGTACTCATTGTAAATCTTAAATTCATTGATCCCTTCTCCAAAGAGTGGCAAATTGTGACATATTTCTCTATTACTTTCTGTCACTTCTAGCTACAAATAAATATCTCAAGACCTTGAAACTGATGGTCCTAAAAAACCAGATGGGGATCTTTCTGCTAATGGCAGGGGTGTTTGCTCTCACAAAGCCATGAGAGGCCCAGATTTTGGCAAGAAGCTGCCATGTACCCATGGGCTGACTTAAGGAAACTTCTCATTCCAGCCATGCAGGATCCACTCTGAACCAAAGCCCCTCCCCAGCTGCTCCCCACAGCCACAGCCACAGCCACAGCCCCAGCCACAGCAGGTTTCCTCACCAGCTCAGCCCCAGGATTCCTATGGCAGAGTCTCAGACATCCTGATCCTCAAAATAATTTAATCTTAGTGCAACAACTTAATAATGAAACCACAGCCTGAGCTGATGCCTTAGTGTTGGTCAGTGCTGGCTGATCCTTAAATCTGTTCTGCTGCCACTTCATCCATCTGATAGCTGCTGCCTTTACCTCTCTTCCAGCAGAGTATGTCACAATCCACAAATGGCAGTGCCCAGCCAAATACTGGGGAGCCTGGCCCCAAACTGCTCCACATCTGCTTTTATCCAGGAAGGAGAACAAGACACACTTGTTAGCACAGAGCAGAATCAAGCACATGATATCAAAAGTTGGTGTCCTGGACATGGGTAGCATAGGTTAGCCAGATTCATTTTGAGTTTGAAGTGAATTTTAAATTAGAGTTAAGTGTACATGGATGAAAAATCTCAAAGTCCAGCCGAGATCCATTGAAACTACATAGGCCTTGTTTTCAATATCTTCCTGCAGCATTTTACAGAATCACAGAATAACTTGAGTTGGATATTAAGAATAACCTAGAAGGACTCACTAACATTATCGAGTCCTACTCCTGTCCCCCCAACAATCCACCCTGCCCATCCCTGGGAGCCCGGGCAGTGCCAGCACCCTCTGGGAAAGCAGAACCTTTCCCTGCTCTCCAACCCAACCCTGCCCTGCCCAGCTCCAGCCGCTCCCTGGGTGCTGTCCCTGGCCCAGAGCAGAGATCATTGCTTGTCCCTCCTCTTCCCCTCACAAGGAAGCTGTGGCCCCTGCTGAGCTCTCCCCTCAGTCTTCTCTTCTCCAGCTGAACAGATCAAGAGCCCTGAGCCACTCCTCATTCAGCCTCCCCTCCAGACCTTTCCCCATCCTCATCCTCCTCTAAGGCAGTTGAAGATGTGGCAGTAGCTGATGGCTTCCTTGCCAGTTGCCCTCTGCAATTTGCATTATTTTGGCACAGGCCCAAACTGGGGACTGTCCACAAAAGCTGAGTGGGATCTGGCAAATTTGCATCCAATTCCTGCTGCAGGAGAAGCAGTGTGGCAGGGAAGAGCAGGTTAGCAGGCTGCCAAGACCACCGGTGGTGAAAGGATCACATCGACCTCCTCTTCCTCACCAGAGCCCAAACACAAAGCTCAGGGACCAAAAAGAAGCAGAATCTTCCCTCAGCAGAGGTCTGGCACCTTCAGACTTTTAAGAAGCTCCAAGTCTGCTTGCATGGAGTTGTTTCAGAGCCCGGGAGTTTTCAGGTGTGCAGGAGAAATGAATTAGAATTTCAGGAAACCGCTCTGCAGTGGACAGTGTGAAGGGCTGGCAAATGCTTTTACAAAGGCATTTCATATTGACACTACAGTTTCTCTCTGACATATTAATCCACATACCAGCAACTGAGAAATGAGACCTCAATTCCAGCTTGGATCATCTGCCCTGAGCTTCCATATGGATAAGAAGTGCTGTGATAGTTCTCTATAGCAGCTTAATTTCAAAATCGCTGAAGCCTGAAAGCCTCAAATGAGTTTTCCCTTTCTGAAACAGAAAATAAAACTTCAAGATCCAACAATTGAAAAGCTTCCCTAAATCTCCTGGGAATCACAGTGCTGTTTTATACAGTAGTAACAGCCATTATCCCCATAATTCTTAATTAGAATAAAGCCTTAGCCATATGAGAGCAAATATGTTTTATGTACAACCTTTCTTATTGTTAAACTTAAAAAAATTATATTTAATAATTATTCCATACAGAGTAGTAAATGTCCTAAAGCACATAGCATATTAATAGTAAGTATTGAATTTGAGGGGTGGAGGACAAAAATTTGAAGCAAACTTCCCCTTGACCATTTCAAAGACAAGTCATAAGTAGAAATTGGAAGGTACCAACTCTATCCAACAGCAAAAAAAGTGATTGGCAAGGTCAGACTATTTCTAGAAGCAACATTTAAACACTGGTTTTACTGAAGCTTGAAAAAGTTGCTAAGACAAGAGACAATAGAGTATTAAGAAATTAAAAAAGACTTAAGCAGAAAAAGGCTTTCCTCACAGGGAGCATGAAAACAAAATTGATTCTGCAATTGACCTGAGATATTTGAATTGACGGAATTAAACCTAGTGTGTCCTCAGGAAAATCATGTAGTATAGTTTTCCAATATTAGTGTATTGTCCAATTATCCTTCTAAAGATGATAAATCATCATTTTACCCAAATGTATTCCGAAAATCTGGTTATAAGCAACACTCCCACATGGTGCTGGCTCAAGTCAAAGCCCCATTTATTTTAATTGCTCAACTATCCTAGTTCCAACTGGTTGTTTAAGAAAGAGTATAATAGAAAAAGAATAAGTAGTCGAAAAGTTCTCTCTCAACAATTTACATTGAGGGGGTTTCCTCAGCCAGGTGTGGTTTTATTTTCACAGCTCTTGATGGATTTCTTCTCCACATTTCAGAGTCACATCAAAATCCAAATAAATTATCAGCTCTGTACATTCTTCAGCAAGGGGTTTCAGTGCTTAAAAAGGTACATGTTAAATTTTATTATATTTTAAAGAAATATATGAGTACTGATGAGGAATGTTCAGCTCTGTCCCCTCAGTCTGTCTGCATTCAGTCTGTACTTGAAAAAAGAAAATTAACCCCCTTTTTTTTTGAATGAAGGTTACCGAACTTTGCATGTGTTTAAAAATGTTACTGCTGTGCGAGAGTAGGTTCAAGAGTAGGCAAAATACAACATTTTTGATTTTAACAAAAGTAACACCCGAACAAGGTGAAATGACTGGTTTTCAGACTGATTTATTCTTTGGCCTTTAGTTTTGAGAAATTCCTCTGTTATGCCCTGACTTGCCTGAAGATGGTACTGGCATCACACAGACCTTCCTGCCAGCTCCAAAGCACCACAGCACACTCCAACACCTCATCTTGTCATCCTCAGTGCAGAGCTGAAACCATCTCAGGCAGCTGCTCTGAATATTTTAATCCCGTTTCTTCTCTAATTTACAGTAATTTAAATATAAAATAATAAGTTCTTCATGGTGCATTATTGTGCAAATAGCATTTAATGAACCTATTTTTCTGCAGCTCTAACTTAGCTTTTCAGGGTGAGCATTGCTACAGGTGGGAAGATAATGGGTGTTTCAGTTCTGTATCCAAACCTTCAAAAATGAGGAGAGGCTTGGTGGATTTTTAACAGAACTTGAGAATGGAAAAGGAGAGAGAAAATGGTGAGGGGGAAACCATCCCTGCCTTGGGGCAACCTGCAATGCATCACTTACCACAAAATAAACTATTTAATGCAAAAAAATTGCACAAAACCACTGAAAAATACTGTTTTGAGGAAGAAATTAAGACATAAATTGAAATGGTTATTTTCTCATGCAGTATTTCACTTTGAAACAGATGATGAAACACTAACCACTTGCTTATTTCTGAAGAGGTTTACTAATTTTTTAATAAAAATCTTAAATCCTTCTTATTTAGGAGCAGGAAAATGGAGAGGAGTGATAAAGATCACTGGAGATATATATTATATATATGTATGATGCAGGTTATATATAAGTTACAGATAAAAGACATAGCAGAGTCAACTGATGTTACTGAGCTTACATGGTTTTGAATTTCATTTTTCAGCTTTCATCTTTTCAGTCTTTATATAAACTTGATAATTTTAACCTTTATATTTTATATAATTGATTAATATGCCAACAACATATCAGCTTGTTTTAAGGCTAAAAAAATCTCCCCCCAAAAAATCCTGAATATCCTAATCTTCCAATAATGAATTGTAAAGGATTTTTGTTTAAACTAAGAAAAAAACAAACAAAAAACCTAAAAAAAAAAAAGAATTTGTATGTGCCAGGCAGCATCCTGGAGTCTAATGGGAAATCACTTTTTAATGCTGCTGGAGACAAATGATATGAGGCCTTGAGTGACAGACTGTGTTCACCTTGTGCTGAAAACTGAGTGTGAGGCAATATTCTGATGTCTACTCAAATGAGTGAACAGATTTGTTTGGATCAAGATGCTTTTTGTGCTGTAAAATGACTCATTTTTCGGTATCAAAGATGATTTTGTTCATACACACATGATGCTGAGTAGAAAAGCCAAACAAATCAACAATCCAACATATCAGGGGATGGGGCAGAGTAGGCAAAATTTATCCACATTTTATAAGTTTCTACTCTGGTGGCAATGAAAATTCACCTTGGAAAGAACAACTGTATTAGAACAGAGAGCAGAATCAACTAATCTAATCCAAAACACCTAGGGAAAAAGACCCCAAAAACTAAAGCTGATTCTATGGTTTACTATCTTAACTGACTTCAGGGACTTCACTGGATGCTGAATAACTAATTTACATGTAATGGCCAAATTTTTCTAATAAAAAGTCAAAAATACACCATAAATATTCACAAAGATTCATAGACGTATAATAAAGACTTAGGAACATTTCCTTGCAAAGGCAGAGCACAGGGGATGGCTCCCAGTGGCAGAGGGCAGGGCTGGATGGGATCTTGGGCAGGAATTGTCCCCTGTGAGAGTGGGCAGACCCTGGCCCAGGGTGCCCAGAGCAGCTGGGGCTGCCCCTGGATCCCTGGCAGTGCCCAAGGCCAGGCTGGACCCTGGGGCTGGGAGCAGCCTGGCACAGTGGGAGGTGTCCCTGCACAGGGCAGGGGTGGCACTGGATGAGTTTTAGGGTCCTTTTCAACCCAAACCATTCTGAGATTCCATGATTCTGTGAAGTCTTGAGAGAGGAGTTTTAGAATCTAAATGTGGATCTTTCAAATTAGGAGTAAAATCAGGAAAAAACATAACTTGTAATCCTTAAAGGATTGATTTTTGAGTACCATCACACAGAAACACATATAAGGCTACTCCAGACCAGGAATAAAACCCATAAAATTAATTGAGCTCCCCATGAAAACTAGAAGAATGGTCAAAATTATATTATTTCTCCCAGGTCAGTAGTGAGACACACGATTACAAAAACTGGCCAGAAAACAGACCTTGACCTTTCCCCTAATCCATCTCTCTGCACCAATTTCCACTTCAGCTCCATTTTCATTAAGATTAAACAAAGGAGCAGGATGGCAACTGCATCTGCTGCCAAACTTGGAGCCAACAGAAGTCTGAGATTACCCCTTAGCTACTGAATAATTAACATCTTTCCCTATATCATACCAAATATCTGAAGGATTTCATGCTTCTGTGGTGATAAATTTCTGGATTTTTGTCCATATTCTCTATTTTTCAGTTCTTCAGTGTTTCTGAAAGATGCAAATATTTTCCATTTGAAGGAAGGACAATGCCAAAACGGCAACATCATGATTTTACTTGCAGCTATGTAAGTTTTGAGCACCCAAGTGAGATCTGAATATTAAGGGTTTTTAAAAAATGTTCTCTTGGACCAGTTATTAATTGCCCTGATTTAAATACTTCCTAATGATATTTGATGTCATATTGGAAGAATCAATTTACCACCAGTATCTTCCATCTTTCCTTCATTTCATGTGACCTGAAATCTGTTCTTCAGCAGAGAACACATTATCACTTGCCTATTTTCTTCTTATTTGTGAACTTATATATTTTGATGATATTTTTGTTTGCTTGCATCTCCTTTGAAATTTGGATTCTTGGTCTTGGTAACAGAATATAATTGTTCCGTGTGAACCACAAAGATTATTTGCTGTTCTTTGCAACATGTGTCCAAAAAGTCTTTTCAAAATACTTGTTTGTTTAAAAGATGATTTGAGAGGTTTTGTTATTGCTGCATGCATTTCCCTTAATAGGGATTTCATCTTTTTGGACCATGCATGCTTTAAATGGATTCATTCAGGAAACATTTCTCTGAGTTATTGATGGCTCTAAATTAACACTCACAGTTATTAAACTAGAAAAACCTCTGACCTCCTGTGCTTTTGTGATTTGTCTGGAGGCTCTCCACAGAGGACAGCATGGAAAGGAGTGTTCTGCTCTTGTTACAGTATAAGAATGCACATTTCTTCCCTTCCCTTCCCTTCCCCTTCCCCTTCCCCTCCT
>WAAG01043577.1:1789-16707 GCA_013390105.1 Tichodroma muraria | reverse complement strand
TTCCCCTTCCCCTTCCCCTTCCCCTTCCCCATTCCCAGAAATGGCTGGAGCCAAGCAGAAAACACTTCATTTGCTGGATTCTTTTGGCCATTGTGAGTTACTCCCTCCACAGGTGTTACACACGACCACACCACTACACATCTGTCCTTTTCAGGGTTTTGATGCCAGAAAGGAATCGTGACTTTGCAGGGGAAGCACACAATGCAAGACTCAGGTGAGTGGATGCAGCAGGACACTGTACACTTAATACACTTAATTACATTGCAGAGTCAGAGCACTAGTGGAGGCTGAGGGCCAGAACAAGGAGATTCTGAGACCTGCAGTCAAGGAACTGCCAGAGAAGCACACAGATAATTGACATAATTCCTGCTTTCTGACCACATTTAAGCTGTGTGATGCTCTTATTAAGGTCAAACTTTTACCTATTCATTCTTACTTCAGTGAAAGAAGGTAATAAATTCCTTCTTCAGTAAAGCAGGTGAATCCACAGGTTCTGAGCAAGGACCAACAGACCTGTGCAGAACTCTTAAGGTTGGGAAAGCCCTCCCAACCCATCGAGTCCCAGCTGTGCCCAGTGCCCACCTTGTCCCCAGCCCAGAGCTCTGAGTGCCACCTCCAGCCCTTCCTGGGACACCTCCAGGGATGGGCACTCCAAGCCTCCCTGGGCAGCCCCTGCCAAGGCCTGAGCACCTTTTCAGTGAAAAAAGTGAATATGAAGCCTCTCACAACCAAGGATGTACATTTTCCCAGCTCTCAAATTTCTCTAACTGTTAAATCTGTCTTGCCTTGACTGATTTCTGTCCTATCCCCTAACATTCACTTATATTCCCTGCAATTTCATAGGTGCTCAGAAATTCCCAGTTTCTAACTTCATTATGAGCCTCATGGGATTGAGAGTTTTTGTGTGTACATTTCTTGCTGTGCTATAAGTCCAGCACAATTTGCACCTGCTTGGACAGTTGACTGAGCTAAGAAATCTACTCTCTGTTCTCTTACCTGCAAACCAAAGCCAACCACTCAGACATGCAAGGTGAATCTAAACAAAAGTTTTGGAGTTTCATATCTCCCTGGAAATCCATCCTAAAAATTTAGTTTGCTCATGGAAGCCTGACCGTATACTTCTTATGGCTGTAATTCCTGATTTCAGCCAAGTCAACAGCAGCATTTCTCAGTGATTTTTATTTTAACCAATGTTTATAAATTCTAATGGCCAGTTAATTGACAGCCAGGTTTGTATTTCAGTACCCTTATTGGTATACTGAAAATATCCAAGACTACAGGATTCCTTTCCATGTTTTTTTAAGGCAAAGTAGTTTATTTACATGGTTTAAGTAATGCAGCTCCATCCAGGGATGCATTCTAAAAATTCTGCAATTACCAAAAATTTTTTAAAAGAAAGCTATAGCCCACATTTCTTTTACCTTATTACTAAAAATAACAGTAATGTTTTCACTTACAGCAGTGCAGAATTTTTGTAGCTTTAATTTTTAAGCTCATCCAGCTCTCACTCTTTACCTTTGTATGTGTTGCATAGTAATATTATTATTCTTGGCTCCGTTTATAGCCTCATGAAAACTATACAACCTACTTTAGTATTCTTTAGTCCTTTACAAGTGAGACTGGGAATTGAGGAGTAATCACTAATGGTTATCTGCCTTTCCTATTTAAAAACAATAATGATGTTCACTCATCCTGAACAAGGACTTTAATTAATCATTGTACTAATGCAGACTGAAGTCCCAGTGTTACTATCACTGACACATAACAGTAATATTAAGTCCTGCTTAAATGCTTTTATTCTGTAAAATAAATCTTTCATCAAGACCCAATAATTTAGTAAAATTAAAATACAGCCCCATTATTCTAGTTCTTACAAAATTTTCAGGCGGGTGTATTATTTTTAGGCAGGTATTATTTTTATCCTGCGAGAGCTGACAATCACACTATTTAAAGGATATGTTTTCAGGCAGTGCATAAATAAATACATTTTTGTATGCAAAATTATTCTGTCTATGTGTTTTCCTCATGTATATATTTAATTCTTATATTAAGATACAAATTTCTCCTTCTATAAGTATTTTCACTCAATTATGCAATATATATCTAAACTCCACAATGTGTAGCTTAACCTCCAGGTTTGTTTCTTTGGGTTTAAGATTGCCCTGTTTTAATGGGAATGGGAAGAACCCAACTTTGTGCATTACCTCCCAGACGGGTGCCCTGACTGACTGAAATACAATCTTCACCTTCTATTTAGATATGGCTGCTACTAGCTAATAGCCTAATTAGATTAAAAGCTACCCAGTGCATCTTTTTCCATGTGAATAGTTCAAATGGAATGACTAATTAAATTCTTGAGGGAAGCACACAGCTCTTTACGCCGCTGCCTCGGAGTTCCCATCACAGTGGCCGCGCACACATCTCCTTGTTCTGTCACAGAACATTCCCCCAGGTTGGGAACACTGCACAAGGAAGTGCTGTGCAGCTGAATTCTCTGGGGAGCAGGAATCAGTTGTGCAGGGACTTAACAAACACCATTTTCTAAGGAAGACAGGAAAAAACAAAAGGAAATGCATTTCTGCAGCATCCTGAAACGTAAAGGGCCACATTTCATATACACTGTGCCCTATACAGTGTCATACTCTGAAGGCAACGAATTATAGTGTTACTGGGGTATTCTGACACCTCTTTAGCTGGACTCCACATATATTTATTTTTACAGGATCTGATACTTCTTTCCTCAAGCCGTGCCACAGCTACTGAAGGAAAACTTTGGTTAGTATCAGCTTTGGTTTCTATCCTAGATTTTCCACAGTTCTCACGTAACATTCTGGTCCTGCCAATAGAAGAGTGAGTCAGCAAGGCACAGAGATGCCTTGCTAAAATGAAAATGAAAAATAAAAGAAAAAATGAAATGAAATGAAATGAAATGAAATGAAATGAAATGAAATGAAATGAAATGAAATGAAATGAAATGAAATGAAATGAAATGAAATGAAATGAAATGAAATGAAATGAAATGAAATGAAATGAAATGAAATGAAATGAAATGAAATGAAATGAAATGAAATGAAATGAAATGAAATGAAATGAAATGAAATGAAATGAAATGAAATGAAATGAAATGAAATGAAATGAAATGAAATGAAATGAAATGAAATGAAATGAAATGAAATGAAATGAAATGAAATGAAATGAAATGAAATGAAATGAAATGAAATGAAATGAAATGAAATGAAATGAAATGAAATGAAATGAAATGAAATGAAATGAAATGAAATGAAATGAAATGAAATGAAATGAAATGAAATGAAATGAAATGAAATGAAATGAAATGAAATGAAATGAAATGAAATGAAATGAAATGAAATGAAATGAAATGAAATGAAATGAAATGAAATGAAATGAAATGAAATGAAATGAAATGAAATGAAATGAAATGAAATGAAATGAAATGAAATGAAATGAAATGAAATGAAATGAAATGAAATGAAATGAAATGAAATGAAATGAAATGAAATGAAATGAAGTTGAAGGAGAAGGAAAAGGGAAGGGGAAGGAAAGGGGAAGGGGAAGGGAGGGGAAGGGGAAGGGGAAGGGGAAGGGGAAGGGAAGGGGAAAAGGTTCTTAGGTTTCCATTGGGTGACATGGCATTCCAGAGCCAGGGATTGTGCTTTGCATTCCAGGCAATTGTGGACGAATCTCTTGACCTCTGAGCTTTCACTACCGAATTAGCAATTGTGGATGCTGACTTTCCCCTACCTAGATCATCAGGTCACAAACACAGGTACCAATCAGTGCCTGTTAGGCACCTTGGTAATGTAGAAATCAAAGCACTAAGTATTTGTCTAGCTGAGTAGAAACCTGGTATCAAGCTCTCAGCATGAAAATTGAATCTGACTTTTAATGAGGAGATTTGGATAGGTGGTCTGGTTTTGAACTTAAAAACACTGAGAAACACTTTCCAAGTATATTTTTGTCCTTTTAATTAGAGCCTTTTCTCATTTTTCCAATCCCTTTCAACAAGCCTCTAATATTTTTTCAGCCTTCCCTTTTGAGGGGCAGGCACAAAGTGAGGCAGATATACTGAACAAGGGGATATCAAAGCCTGAATTTCCCCTGTTGCTTTAACCACATGAAAGCTCTCCAAATGTATTCCCTTGCTCCTCTTAGTAGTTTGTATAATGAGATCAGTGGAAGTGAACATGAACATCTCCCTGTTCCATTTGCAGCTGCTGGGAGCTGAAGGATAGCTGCGCTATGGTAATGATTCTATTTGAAAAGGGAATATTTGCTACTGCATTCTTTCTTACAGGGTGGTTCTTTTTTTCTTTTTTGTTTTTTTAATGTTCTGACTGTGTTCTCACTTTTGGGGAGGAAAGGGAGGAAACAGAGGAGCACTAGAAAGGGATGATCCCTGCCTCAAAAATTTAAAATCTGATGAGAAAGAAAGAGGACAGAACTAACTGGTGGTCTCAGAGGCCAGAGGAAAATTTAAGATAGGGTAAGGAGGAAGGAAAGTCTGTGGTTGCTTATCAAATCAACTTTATCTGGAGCGCTGATGTCCAAAATAACTTGTGCCAGCCTTCAGAACTGGAACCAGGAAAGCTCTGCAAGAATCCCAGAATCCCAGAACAGTTTGGTTTGAAAGGCACCTTAAAGCTCATCCCATTCCACCCCCTGCCATGAGCAGGGACACCTCCCACTATCCCAGGTTGCTCCAAACCCCCTACAGCCTGGCCTTGGACACTTCCAGGGATCCAGGGGCAAGTCCTGTCCTTGTCTCAAATATTCCTGACATGCTCAATGTCGTCCCTACAGCATCCTGTATAAAGCATCTCTTACACGAGAATATTCCATGCATATAAAATGATTTAACTTTTCCAGATATGTTTCACAGGTTAAGCCATGATAGCAATAAAACAGTGCAAAAAAGGCCCCCAAACCTGACATAAAATTGGTTTTATTTGCTGCATGCTGCACACATACTGCTGTGATGCCACTCCAGGCTATAGGAGCTGCTGCTTATTCACAAGTATGGAATGCTTATGCAAGAATGCACCAGCGCTCCCAGACAAGATGCAAATAGTTTTCCTCAGAGGAGCTTTTATGATACGTGGATTTTTATGGAAAAGACAAAATACACAGACATTCTTTTTGATAAGTTTTGGCTGAGAAGCAATAAAATTATTTTTATTTTTATACAGATATTCTTCTCCAGACAAAGTAGTCAGGGTGTGTATCCTTTTAACATATTTTTTTCTCTAATAATACCCAATTTTGAGAGGTTTACTCCCACTCCTGGGCAGTGCAGTTGTTAATACCTCTTCAGGGATCAATATGGCTTAATCTTAGTTCTGAGGGAGAGTATCATTAGAGCTCTTTGAATGATTTATTTTTTGATTCGGGTACTTAACCAGGCCATAAAAACTAAGAAAAATTATGCAGATCAAATTAAAACTAAAACTTGCCACTTTTTCTCCATCAGTTCTAGAACTTCAAAAGTTTAAATAATTTTGCTTTGCAACTTAAAATGACACCATTTTGTTTCAGGGATCTCTTTGAAAGGCAAAGGAAAACAAAGAGGTAAAATTCTTAAACTGTGGGTAGATGAAATTCTGGTTGTATTTTATTGTTGGCTCAAAAGTTAGTCTAAGGCAGAATAAGAGAGAAGATTGAATCTAAATCATTATCTTTAGGGAATTGTCAGCCTTGTTGATTTTGTCTCTGCTTTACTAATTAATTATTTCATCTCTGAAAACAGTTTTGCTGAAGCCTGCGTGTAGCTGGCACTGACTGAATTCAGAGAAAAAATCCGGAATAAAACTACAAAAGGTCTTGTAGGAAAGCTGTAAAGATTTACACTGACCAGGCAAATGCATGAACAGGTAACAGTTACTAACAGCTGAGCTTTGCCATCCAAATACATATAAATGTCAAATAATCAAGAGCTCTGTGTCATTGGGGAGACGCAGTGAGTTAACTTTTCAAAACCTGACTGGCATCACCTCAAAACCTACTGAGAGTGATGTTGGAATACCACATTGTAGCATTCCGTGGCCATCTTCTCCTCAGAAATCTCTCTTGGAAGCATTCTGCTCTTTTAAATCAGAAAATTCACACATTTAGGAACATTTTTAATTCTTCTTCTCTAATTACAGCATGAGCTCAGTGACATCTGGGTGCTTAACATCCAATAACAGGCCGTGGGCAAAGAGCTTGGAATGGGGTCTTTTAGGAAATATATTGTTTTGGGGGGGCTTGTGTTAATTAAACCAGGATCAAGCAAACAGACATTAGGAAATACATACACCTCTCACCTTCCACGGAATGGTTTGGGTTGGGAGGGACATTAAAGCCCATCCAGTGCCACCCCTGCCATGGCAGGGACACCTCCCACTGCGCCAGGCTGCTCCCAGCCCCAGTGTCCAGCCTGGCCTTGGGCACTGCCAGGGATCCAGGGGCAGCCCCAGCTGCTCTGGGCACCCTGGGCCAGGGCCTGCCCACCCTCCCAGGGAACAATTCCTGCCCAAGATCCCATCCAGCCCTGCCCTCTGCCACTGGGAGCCATCCCCTGGCTCCTGGCCCTCCAGCCCTTGCCAATTGTCTCTCTCCAGCTTTCCTGCAGCTCCTTCAGGCCCTGCAAGGCCACCCTGAGGTCAGCCCAAAGCTTCTCCTCTGCATGTGAACAATTCCAGCTGTGCCAGCCTTTCCTCCCAGCAGAGCTGCTCCAGCCTCTGCCCATCCTGGAGCCTCCTCTGGGCTCTCTCCAGCAGCTCCGGGTCCCTGCTGTGCCGGGCCCAGGGCTGGAGGCAGCACTTGGGTCACAAAAACTCCCAGTTTTAGGCAAGGGGATGAATTTGAGTTGTTTCTAGTGTTTGTTGATTAGCTGTTGGTACCTGCGAATGCGCCAGCACTTTTTAGTTCATTTGAAAATAGAATAGAAAAAACCCTTTTCCCTTGTTTTTGTAAATGTTTGATGCAGTATGTCATTTAACATAGTCACAATCAAAAAAATTGGATCAAACACTGAAATAGTTGCTTTGTTTGCCAGTCAGAGAACAATGCCAGTTGTCAGCATTTGAATTATTATAGAGCCATTTGACGTGTACAAAAAAGATTGTGCATTTTTGACTTGCCTTGTATTGCATCAGCAAATAGAATTATTTAATAGGATTACTATTGAGTTATATTGTACATTTCTGTTTCAGTTACAGCCTTTGTACATTGCCTCTCTTTGTACTTTACATATGTAACTATATTATTAAAATGAAAAATAAAACATTGAAGTGCAAGCTGCTTCATTAAAAAAATTTATATGTCATATTTCAAAAATATTTTGAAACTTGAACAATTACGGTAAAAGAAAACTCCACATGCTAAAATTTATTTTTAATTATTGCACAGAATCGGATTCTCATAGATTGGTTTGACTTGGAAGGGGCCCTAAAGTTCATCTTGTTCCACCCCCTGCCACGGGCAGGGACGCTGTCCCAGGGTGCTCCAACCCCTGTCCAACCTGTCCTTGGACATTTCCAGGGATCCAGGGGCAGCCACCACTTATAGAAATACTAAACCTGTTATTTATGCTATGTAGTTAAAAAGGATGGATCAATCAAATTTGTTATTGAAAGATCATTATTTCTCTTGATCGGACCCAAAGGAATTCAGAGCAAAAATGGGGTGCTGCTCAAGGGGAGGAGTGAAAACTGGAATTGCTCAACAGTGAATGGGCACAGTGTGGGGGATGTTCCCCTTAGGATGTCTGATCATAGCTGTAGTTTTAAGCTGATAGCTGATAATAGCTACCATTTGAATTTTTGGCAAATAATTTGTTGCAGCTGTAGTTGTTCACATGGACCATTAACTGCCAGGGCATATATGGAAAAAATTCCTCTCCTTTGCAGGGTTATTTCATAGCTCTTCTGCTATAAAACTGACTACACTAAGCTATGAAAAATTTCCAACTCCAAAGTATTTTCAACCCTCCAAGAAAACAAAAGTCCATTCCTATTGGAATTCTTCACAGTGGTTAGAAGCAACCATCACTTCTGTTTACAGTATAGGATTATAAATTGTATTGAAATATCATTCAGTTAGAGTCATTCTCCAACACTGCAAAGAGATGGATGGTCCCCAGGGTAAGCTTGTCATAAAAAGGAAAATCAAACCAGCTGAATAATACAATAAGTCTGTGTATCAAGCCAGCTCAACCAAGCAGTGCTAAGAACTGTGGCAGGCTTTGAGGAGCTGGCTGATAGATTTCATTTGTCTGAGTTCAGATCCTGCCCCAGTGTCATATGTCATATCCTCCCACCATCCCTTTGGTGTTCTACCAGCACCCCTCCAGGTGCTGTCAGGGGATTAGAAGGAGTCTGCCAGTCAAAATGCTTGAATGGATAATTCAAGAGTATCGGTAAAGAGCCAATTTAATTTATTTTTATTTTTTTATGTGCCACACAATTGACACATCTTTTGCATTTGGCTGTGTGATTACACATATATTAAACTTTAGGACACAAATGTGCAGTGTTAAAATGGGACATTTGACATAAATAGTAATGAGAACGAAAAATGAAGACGATTAGGCCCTTTGACAATATCAAAAGTTATCTTTAAATCTATGACTACTGATGCAACATATGGAGCCATATATCAGATATTACCAGTGTCCCTACAATTTAAACACAAAGGCCTGTCCACCTGCACAAAATAGAAGTTGCCCTGTGTTCACCACAGTGTTTCCTCTGTGTCTTCATTTCCTCATGGATTTTAACTGCTTTTTGCATTCACTCCACCGAGGTAACAGAATCCCAGAATCACAGAAGCGTTAATGTTGGAAAATTAGATGGTCTCCAAGGCCATCGAGTCCCAGCTGTGCCCAGTGCCCACCTTGTCCCCAGCCCAGAGCTCTGAGTGCCACCTCCAGCCCTTCCTGGGACACCTCCAGGGATGGGCACTCCAAACCTCCCTGGGCAGCCCCTGCCAAGGCCTGAGCTCCCTTTCCATGGGGAAATTGCTCCTGGGCTCCACCCTGAGCCTGCCCTGGCCCAGCCCGAGGCCGTTCCCTCTCCTCCTGTCCCTGTTCCTGGAGCAGAGCCCGACCCCCCCTCAGTGCCCCTCCTGGCAGGAGTTGTGCAGAGCCAGGAGGGCCCCTGAGCCTCCTTTGCTCCAGGCTGAGCCCCTTCCCAGCTCCCTCAGCCCCTCCTGGGGCTCCAGCCCCTTCCCCAGCTCCGTTCCCTGCCCTGGACACGCTCCAGCCCCTGCAGGGCTCTTGTGGCCATGAGGGCCCAGAGCTGGACACAGGAACTGGTGACTCATAAAGAGTTATATTTTACAGACCTGTCTAATACACATTCCTGAGTTAGTTCTGAATGAGTTTTGAGAAATAATTCAGATTACTAAAGCAGATAGACAGAGACTCTTTGGTACATGAATATCCAGCTGATGATTCACCCACCCTGCATCTGCTGTGGCTACTCTGGATGTCCTGGTTGCACTGGTGCTTCCAAAACTGCACCGGGTACCTGTGCTCAGGTAGCTGTGCCACACCGTGAGCAAACACAGCTCAAGAGCAGCTGTGCTCAGTTTTGGGAAGCAGCTCTGATGAGTTAAACACTTGAAACAGCCCAATATATATATTTCCCACTGCTCCAGCTCAGCAGGAGCAAAGGCTGGAGCATCATGAGCAGCAGTTGTCTACACCTGCCAGACACACTCCCAAAATCCTCTGCTCACCATTCCATGTCCTTCCAGGGATGAGAACAAAGTGAACAAATCCTCCTGTCAGGAACCTCAGGGCTTCGGGTTTTGAGCTTCAAGCTCCAGCAGACACAAATTCCCATCTCATTTTACACAAATCTCTCTTCCACATTTGCCTATACAAAAGAAAATGTAAAACAATAAAAACCCCAATTAAAAATAAGTACTCAAAATAGCACATTTTGTGAGTAAAATTCAGCATCACACCTTTGATGTGAAATCTGTTATAATTTGAAAACCTAATCTAAAGCTTGCAACTGTTTCAGAAAGCATTCTTCATGAGTACTGGATAGGTATAAGTTTTAATAGCAAATTCTTTGCTTACAGGAGAAATCTTTGGACATTAACACCCTGAACAGAAATGGGAAAGAATAAACTACAGTTAAAATTTAATGACACTTTTATTTCAGATAGAATTGAAGGTTTTGCATAGCATTTGTGGTCTAGTCCAACAGGTTCCTAAAATCAAAGGAATAAAATTCAATTCAACATTATTCATAAATAAAGATTTACATATATATCTCTCAGCAAATGTCACTTTATATCTGTTGAAATGGCAAGAATATTCATTCCCATAGCAGTTCTAAGCTTTTTGATCACAAACAGATCTCCTGAGGGAGGTGGACAAAGACAAAGGGCAAATATCCAAAAATTCCTGAGGTGCCAAGTGCACCTGAGCTGCGCATTGCAACGGAGACACAGCAGCCTAACTGTAGAAGAAAAAAATAATTCTAAAATTCCAGTTTACATCCTGTCAAGACAAAGGCTTCTACATTTTCATTTTTATTAATTTTAAAATCTTTACCTTTCTATTTGTGAGCAAAAATAAAAGTGTATGCGAATGAAAATGTCTGGAAGGAAAGAAAACAGTAACTGAAGCTGCCTTTAATCAGCAGCACTCCTGAATAGAAGAGCTGCCAGAAAGCTGTTTCACTGCACTGGAGTTACCAGTCCAACCTGATGCCAAAATGCCTCTGGCAGTGTTGTTTTGACACACTGATAATATCTGCAACTTGTTAGCAAGGGTTGAATTAAATCATCTTGTCACCAATTCCAGCTTTTATCAAGTTAGCTTAAACAAATCCACCACTTAAAATAGAAAATACGTTTTTTTCCATAGAGTAAGTCTGGATACAACATCTTTGGAATCTCGTTTTACTGTCTATATCTAGCACCAGATTGTGTGTGGAAGACAGAAGAAAAGATAAACACTTCTTTTTTTAATTAAAAAAAGTATTAAATGGTAAAATGAAATTATTTTATATTTTATATATATATATTTATATATAAACTCAAAGTATTTGGGTCAAGCTTGAGCTTCTTAAACTTTCAGAAAACTGGGAAAGTTAACGTAGCTCTCAGAGGAATGGGCCTTCCTGTGTTCTTCTGGGTGAATAAACAATACAATTGTTTTGAATGAGCTATTTTGAGTCACTTGAATTAGCAGGAGCTCCCTGTAGGAAATTTTCCTACTTGTGGCGAATTCAGTTGGGATTGCTCTGTAAGCAGTTTTAAAAGAGAAGATTGTGAGTACAGGATTTAGCCTGAGAATGATTAATCCCAGTGTTGTACACCTGTGACTAGGAAAGGAGGCAGCAAATGTTCCTAAACTGAAGTGTTTGAAAAAACCTGTAAAATGCTTCTCCGGTAATTGTGTTCCTCATCCATGAGAAGCATTTGTTAAAGCTTTATAATTCAAAATGGGGTTTTACACTCCTAAATTACCTGCTTTGCCAGCCAGACCCCTCTAACCACAGCCTTAAATCTGAAGAAAACTCACCCCCACTGGTCTCATGTGAAGGCCACCAAATACCCAACTAAACAGGTTGGTATTTGAATTCTTCCTCTTCCCTTTCAAAAATAAAGAAGTATCTCCATGCATGAATATAAGAGCACTGCAAAATGCACAGGGTGCCCAGAGAAGCTGGGGCTGCCCCTTAATCCCTGGCAGTGTCCAAGGCCAGGTTGGACATTGGGGCTTGGAGCAGCCTCACATAGCAGAAGGTGTCCCTGCCCGTGGCAGGGGGTGGCTCTGGATGGGCTTTAAGGTCTCTTCCAACCCAAACCATTTCATGATTCTATGATAATCCTATGAAAATACTTGTACTAGTTTGAAAGCAAACCAGTGAGAGACTCCAAGTCAGAACTACAATTTAATAGGAAAATTAAAATAAATGCAGTAGTACAAAACCACTGTCAGAGTCAGAATACAACCTGGCACCCTGTGGGTCAGGGTGTTGGCAGCAGTCATTAAATGGTGGCTGCAGTCCTTCTGGAGTGACAGACGTGCTGCTGTTGAAGCAGTGATCCTGTAGAAGAGTGCAGTTTTCCTCTGAAGGTCCAGTGGTGGCATAGAAGGGTCTGGTCTTCCTCTGGGAATCCAGTGGAAAGGGTGCCATGGTGTTCCAAATTTCAGATCACATCCAGGTAGGAATGCTTGGCTCCTCCCCCTGGGTGAGCCTCTCCCAATGGGATGATGTAATTTTATCAGTCATGCAGGGAGACTCAATGGCCCATTAGCAGAAGATACCTCCTGGATGGAGGATGGGTCATGGAAGAGATAAAGAAAACTGCCCCACCTGGTTTTAACAGAAGGTGATAGAATACATACTTCTGGTTATATCTTAGATTGCAACCTAAGACAATACTCTGCCCCCACAACTGAGCTGCATAACTGATTTCCTTTCAAGAGCTAGCTAAAATATCATAATGGATTTTCTTCTTTGAAATCCATCAGCTACCACAGGACAGTGTAGATGGGCAAAATTCATGCCTCAGCTGGAAGAGTTCATGATAGTTCTGCAAGACTGACTTGCAGGTTATCTTGATCACTGGAGGGTCCTTAAAATTCTTTAGGTTTCATATCTTAGTAAAGTTACTAAACCCTTTGGGTTTCTAGTAAATACACAATCGCACATTTTGACCTTCTTTCTCTGAGATTTACTGCAAAGGCCACATTGCTTTCCTTAAAAACTCCCCTGCTGCAAAGAGAAGCCAAAGCACATGAAGTGTGAGTTGGTGGGTTCCCTCCACCTTCAGCAGGAACACAAAGCCATTCCTCATACTTTAGTTAGTTCCATATTCAGTTGATTCCTTAGAATTCCACATTCCTTAATCCCACCATTGCTCACTTCCTGCAGATACCAGCAGAAAATAACTTTATCTGAGGAAGGTGGGAAAAATAAAGGGAAAACTGACTTCAAAATCATGATCTGAAAGGGGTTGGTTTAATGAGGAACTTATTCAGGAACTCCACATATGCAATGTAGTCCATGTCTAGCTGTACTTTAATTATCTAAATTAACATTATTTAGGGTGAGAATGGGATTCCTAAGGATCCTCAATTCTACAAGACATAAATGACAGAACAAGTCTAAGTGTCAATTCACATACATTACAAATTCAGCTCCTTAAATCTGTATCTGTATAAACAACATACAAGGAGAGAAACTTGTTTGAAATAAAAAGGGGGTTGTTACATTATAAAGCACTGCCTATTGTACTTTATTCCCCTATACATAACATCAAGCCCAGAATTTGCCCAAACACAACATATTTAATTGGATAGACAAAACAATCTTACAGGAAGCACACACCATTAAGATACTCTGTGTGTCTCCTTTGACTATGCAGAAAATCCATATTTTTCCAGTTTTATAAAAGAAATGGACATCGCACATACTGTTAACATGTTCTGGAATAAGGTTTTACAAAAGCTAAGATTAGTATTCGTGTGACACTAAAAAGTCACCAATCTGCCCTGTATAAGAGATGTCTAGAATATGATCCTTCTTCTTTTTAATAAACAAAATATTTTTATTCATGGAAAAAGATGAAAAGATTGAAAGTTTTGCTTGGATTGTGAAATTTGAAGGAATGACAAGTCTCTCAATACCAGTCTATGAAATATCAGATTGCATCTAGAAACGTGTAAAGAGTTTATTAATCTACAACAAAGGACAGAGAAAAACTCAGAAGCACTCAGTATATTTTGGAACAAAAAAAAATATTACTTATGCAACTTACAGTTGTTAAAAACAGGAAATGGGATTTTTTCCCTTGAACTTTCGTTGGTGTTAGAGCAGTCCTCAGTTCCTTTGATCACAGAAAAAAAAAAAAGTTGAAGAGTATTAACAGAAGTAATACCATAATAACTCATGCTAAATTCAATGTTTTTACTTGTACTATTTATTCTATCTGGTTAATTTTGAGAAGTTTGGAACTAGAAATGCCTCTTCTCCTGCCCTCTTCCTTTCTGCAAATACATTGAAAAATTTTGAAAACAGTCCAGAGAGTTTTCATTAACAAAGGGATGTCAAAGATATGTCAAGAAAATCTCCAAGGAAAGTTTAGTAAATGTTTCTCCATTTTTAATAATAAATATTGATTATTTAACAACAAGGCTTCCAGATGCTGAAATGGCAAAAACACTGCTGGCAGCAAATCAACACAATTGGAACTGTCTGCACTGAGTATAAGAAAATAAAGTTAAGTGCAGTAATCTTGGGAACTATTTTACTTTTCTGAGTAAAATGCCTTAGCCTACATTATTTTGCTTCTTTTTATTTCATGGTCACCAAATTCACTTTGTGCTGATATGCTACACCCAAGGATTGTTTCCAAACAAAGCTGAAGTTAAAAAAAAATTTTAAAAGTAATAGAGGATACAGCCAGATGGAGTCTGGACTCTTCCCAGGGAACGAGAGACAGGAGAAAAGGAAACAGCCTCAAGCTACGGCCAGGGAAGTTCAGGTGGACATCAGGAAGAATTTCTCCATGGGAAAGGTTGTTATTGAAATGCTTCTCATCAATATTTGTTCTAAAAAGAAAGGCATAGAAGGAAAAATTGTGACATTGTGTTGGGTATTGGTTTGTATTTATTGATTTAAAAATCCATTTAACCTTAACTTGTTCAGTGCCTTATTATGCTCAAGGAACATGACCTAACCAGTGCTGAACAACTTCTGAGGAGTCTGATTGATTTCACATCCCAGTCATTTAACTCCAAACCAAAAAGAGCATTGGACTGCAAATCAGCAAACATGTTTCAATCACAAGTGTTGATATGAATCTGGCCACATGGGGAAAGCCACCCAAGGGCACAAGAAGAATAAAGAACAACGCAAACAGAGATGTGAGCAGACAGGAGCTGTTCC